>JAOUQT010000047.1:8295700-8309028 GCA_025769995.1 Xyliphius kryptos
ATAAATATAAAAACAACCTTTCTTATAAGCTAGTAATTTTAGCTTTTAAAAGATTTAAACAATGTGGTTTAAACTTATTAATATTTTAATATTATTGTAATCTATAATATTATAATGATTTTTTCGTGTTTTTATTATTTCTTTTAGGCAACATAAAAAATAAATATGCAAGTGATTCTAGCACTGCTAGCATACTTCATGTGATAAGTAATGGGATGGATGATTAAACCATACCTCATTGTTATTCTTTCTGGCCACAACAGCGCTGCCATGCTAACTATTTAAAGTCAACTAAAAGTTACACAACTTTTAAGTTCAAGGTGGTGCTGCCCATTTGGTGTGTATGTCACGTACAGGTAACCTTTTTATCGCGACTGCCTCTGGTGTCATCAGTCGATAAAATTCTCTGCCCGCGGCAGCGGCTTAGCCGAGGGACAGCGACCAATAGAAAATTTTTTATTGTGTTAGCATTTCAAATAGTGAGCGGAAGGCAGGTGGCGTGATTGGGAAAAGAAGCGCTAACCGATCGTTGCCAGTGGAATTAATTGGCTATTCGGAGAATAATGTCCCTTACTCTGGTTCCTTGGAGGGCCGAGTGTCAGTAGAGTCCACTTTTTTGGTGTCTTCAAAAAGAAGACCGCTTGGGGGTACTGGCCGTATTAGGGTTTTAGCTTATTCCCTTAAAGGCTGGCAAAAAATCAAAAGCACTGAACCAAACTCGGCTTACCCACACCCTAATTAAAAGAAGTAACGCGTCGAGCATTGCGATTTTGTCAATATGTGCTTTTTAAGATATGCCTAAATTCTACCCTAATTTATTTGGAAAAAAATTATTCAGAGAATCTAAAAATGAGCAATATATAGGCTATCTGGGCAAAAGAGCCTTTAAACCGCACTCAATAAATGGCTAAAGATGGCGCTACCATGGTGGTGCTTCAATCCCTTTATTTAAGGGGATTTGGGTTTAAGCTGTGTTCCACATAACCCAAACATATGCAATGACCCAAACTGATATTGGTGCACCTCGCAGACATATCTTAATCTAACCTTTTTTAAGGCTCTATAGCTTTTCAAACTCAAAACAGCATTAAGAATGAGCATTGTTTGAAGCGAGAGGGTAGCCCTGGGAGAGGAGTCACTCCAATTGTCTGGCCCGGTCTGGGAAAAGATCCCTCTGGACACACAGCTGTTTATATAGCCCTATCAAAAACCCCTATAAAAAGAAACAAAACAAAAACTCCTTAAATGACCACAATAAAGGTAGAATTATCTAAAAACTATCTTTCCTGCACTGGCTGTATGGGCCTGAATCCACGCTGGGTGTCGATTTCCTCCCTTACAAAGATGAACGGCTGAATACGCGACCGCCTCAGTTATATGTCTTTCTATCGCTCATTGTAAATTCCGTCAACGCAGTCAATCTTATTAAATTCCGCACTGGTTCACACGAGACATTTTCTCCAATTTTCTTGCCGACATCAAAAACATCAATTAACGGTTGGAAAATAGGAACGAACGAATGACAGAGTCCGATAACGCAGGCTTATTTGAAGCCGAGGGTAAATCTATTCTCCAGGTTCTGAATGTGTTCATTACAATTGCTTTTTCAAAGAAGACCTCCAAATAGCAAAGAAATTAAATTTATCTTTGACAAATGTCCAGAATTTTTTTTTTCCATATCTCATTTCTGTGTCTTGGCCTCAGTGGGAATGCAAAACCTGTTATAAGAGATTGTAACATCTCCTGAAGCTCAAACCACTGATTCCATTCCAGAAACCCTGTTATTACAGCTATCCCAGTAGCCCACAAAAGAATTATTACTTAAAATTATTATTATGGGCACATATAAATGGTCATTATTAAATGCAGCAACAATCTAGCATTAAACTCATTGTTCATATAACCGAGTTTCACTTTTAAAAATTTTTAATGTGCATAAAAATCTAAAGTCCCATCTCACTATTAAAAAAATCTACTGATAATTAAAGCCAGAATTAACTTAAACTATATGTACCTTATGGTAGTATCTAGTGAGCAGCTTTATCAATAATGACTGTGATGGCTTTGTATCAGTTGATTGTATGTAACTCAATAAAGCTCTAATGGTAAGCTGTAAGTAAAAGGCTATTCTGATCTGTAGCCTAACACAGTAAAAGCTTCCTACTGCTTATGTTGCACGTCCATAAAAATGAACGAAAGCAACTTTAGCGGCTGTGAAACGACTGTGATGGAGTAAATGTGAGAAGAATGAGTGGATCGCATTCCTCTGGCTCATTGATTTCTGATCTTTGACATTATTCAGTGACTTTGTATTTTCCTGGCTGTCTGTTTTTTTCCACGTCACAGATGACAGGGATGTCCAAACAAACAATGGTTGGGATATCTACTATCTGTCAAAGATGCTGGCCCTTCCCGGCACTACAGCAGCGGAGAGCACTGACACAGTGCCGAGAAGTAACTGGATGAAAATATCACTCTTTATAATGGGGGCTAATCAGGTTTCCAATGCCATTTACTTTTTTAAGGAGAGTAGCAGAGTGTCACTGAGGGAGAGCAATGTGCCCACCCACTTTCACTGTGTGCCACTATGTCCAATATCTCCCTATTAAATTCAGATTTTGCATTAAATAACACATCGCCAAAAGCCAAATCCAGTTTTCTTTCTTTGATTTTTGAATGACAAACCTAAAGCAGTAAAAAAAAACAATACATTTGTGATGGCAGAGGAAAAATGAACAAGACATACATTAATCTTTTTATTACGCTGAGATTTGATCATCCTTAGCATTTACCCTCGGAGTTCTTTAAATTAGATCGCTGTATTTATCTCAGTGTAATTACACAGCTGCGGTTCAGTTGGTCTACCTTTCTTCCACACACTCACAATGGTGATTACATTTACTTCTGAATGCCATTAACCCATTAAATTATTTTAATAAAAAGCCATGATGAGTGTGAGGACTAAAACATTTGACTGTTTTAGGTCAAACCACGGCAATTATCCTTCTATCTCTAAATAAACAAAATGGTGACAGTAATCTCCTTCTGGCTGACACTAATGGACTTTCAATGAGGTTGAAAAAACAGGAAGAGTGCAGGGTGACCGGAGAATGTTTCTACATGTCCTGTGTCTGTTTTCAGCAGCTACCAAGTGCCCAGCTCACAAGCTTTTTGGGTAACAATACATAAATGAAATGCTCCCTTTTTTTAACTGTTTCTATCTGCTGCACTGTATTTTCATGGGTATATATATATATTTGTGCATTTAGTCATAACAGGAAATCATGCATGAATGGCAACACAAAAGGTTTCAACGACCCCTCAGATTTAAATGAAATGTTTATTTACAGTACTATTTTTTTGCAATCAAATAGTCCTGTTTAATTCTCATCCTAACATACAAACACCCTCTTTTCATTCTAATTTCCAATCAGCCGTGTGTCACGTTATCACTTCCCTCCAAATCTACCTTTGCAATTAGTTTTAGAGTTTGGGATTTACAAATTTGCTCTTTCATGTCCTGTGTTGGCAGATAAGTCTCTGCTCCCGGCCATGAAAGCAGCTTTTTAATGAGCTAAGCTGAGGTTAATTGGTTCGCCAAGATCCCAAAGTCATGTGTTTCGATATGAAATTAAGCCATTTCCCGGAGTTTCCCTGACTCATTTAATTACAAACACTTCAGTCCAATTTTCATTTCCCACAGTGCAATAAACTACAACTGGGATCTCATTTGTTTTTAGTGAACATAAATATTTTTGTTCGCAGCAATTAACCACAATCGTCCAATAATCTCCCCTCACAAAGATACACGTACAGTTGCATACATTAGAGCTAAAAACCACATCAGCGAACGGGAGATTGTTCCAGCCGGTACGTTCCCATTCTCATATGTGAAACGTTTCATTTCATCAGTAATAATCATATTTAGGAACATGATCTTAAAGGAAGTGATCCGTTCATCTAGATCACCATGATAAACAACTACCCTTTTAACCATGGAACATTATGACACTGTAAACGACCAGATATTTACATGTGATTAGGGACTACATGAGGTGTATCTGCCTGTATGAGGGACCTTGTAATTAACAAGAGTGTAAATGTGTTCAGGTTAGGCTCTCATTGAGACAGTTCACTTGTTCTGACGGCATAATTAAGGGGTTTGCTCAACCAGCCGAGCGTTTCACTATAAACTAATTCAATCCATCTTCATTTGGCCAGTACTGCCCCCTCTGATTGATGGATAGTTATCATTACCGAGTGACAAATTCGAACATGGACGGGGAAATGTGATAATTCCCAAAGCTAATGCAGGGCCACTAGTGGAACCCTCCTCTCTTACACACAGCTTTATCCCATCATGGTTGCACCATAGACTAATGCAGGAGCCGCAGATTCTGAAATGAGTCAGAGGCATGGGTCACTAACCAAGGTGCTGCAAGGGGGAGAATGCATTGCACACACACACACACACACACACACACTCACATGGCACTTGGCTTAACATGACCCATGCACACAGAGAAACTCTGGTTCTGCCCCACACCTTTTTATAACATGCTGCTTACGCTGCTGAGCATCTGAACACACACACACACATACACACAATCCCATACACACAGCACTTTTCACATTTGACACTGTCCAAAACTAACCACAGGCCGCTGATTAACGGAGACTCATCTGCTTGTCTATATTTTAAGTACATGGTTATAAAAAGAGCCAACCATATATCTTAATTATGTGTTCTGTTTTTCACTCCACAGGGAGGGTGCACTAGGCCTCTGTAAATGAAAGCCTTGCAGACTGCATGGTGTGTGTTTGCCGAAGGCATTGGAGACTATGTAGCTCACTCAACGCTTGCAGTAATGTACCTTTTGTAGAATGGCTTTTACAAAACCTAGTAGCCAATAAAAAATGCTAAGAGCAGTTAGATTCCTGAATGGCTCCAAATAAACACCATGAGACAATACACTGGGATTCATGACAGCTCATAATATCAGACTTACAGGTTAGTTCGCTTAAGAGCAGGCCACTGGAAGCTATGAAGCATCCTAACGAGACCGCTGCACAGTTAAATAAGCGCAGGTGTCGTGGAGAGGCGCTCTAACCATAATTATCCTCTGTCCCAATTCACTCCCCTTGCCTGAGTTTCGGGGTCAGTGGTACTACAGCAGTGTGGCTAGCCCTGCCATTTCGCTGATTGAATCTTGTCTGAAATCCTCAATTGATTGTGTGCAGCGACCCCAGGAGCCCCATACAACAGCACCCAAGATCCTCCCTCTCAGAGACCATGTAAAACACTCTGTTTAAACCCACTAGGCTGCTACACAGAGAAGAAGCACCAGGTACTTGCAGAATATATAAACACTGAAGATATATTAGTCCTGCAAGTTGGTACCTGGTACTATAAATATAAGTATATACTGTATGTACACCTACGACAATCAATAACTCCATACAGTTCCATAAAGTCCATGTTTAAGTTGCACAGATACTAAGTGAGAATAAAACCTGAAGGTGGCAGTAATGCAACATCATGGATGCCAGATGTCGTAAAACCTCAAAGAAGAAGATTTTCACTTTTGTAGGACCTGTGCTTTATTAAAATAATATAATTTATACAATACCTAATCAAATACAGTGCATCATGACATACTGTTAGAAAAGTATGAACTGACAATATGTGAGTCTGTGGTCTATGTTCATTTTGAGATTCTTTAATTCTGCCATTTTACAATTCTGACCTGTACGTCCTTTGATATACATCAATATATTTTAAAAGCACATACATCTATATACCTTAAAAGCTTAATTTCTGCAACCCTACACACTCATGAGCAAAAAACTTAGCATTAAGTACTACTGGTCCGAAGATTAGCAAGAACTGTGATAAGATTTGTATTTTTATTTTATTCTTTAAATATGATACATTGATATTTTTAGGATATTTGATATAAAAGTAAAACATCTCTTACAAGGTTAAAAAATATCTATTCTCTCTCAAACACGTCATTAGATTAGTAATCTGCAGGTTTTCTCAGACTGCATGTTCACACACAAAAGTTAAATATTTAGGAATATCAAAAGGTATTTTCTCTTCTTAATTTTTTAATAATTCTCTGACCAGAGATTGGATGATTTAAATCTTAATATTTTACAGTTTGTTATTTGGCCTATTCTTTCTCCTAATTTTTTGAAGGTTACAGGATTAGAGTTTCTTATGATCTATGAAACCTGTTTCCCCCCAACTGTTTTATTTAAACTAATAATGTGCATATACTAACAAATAAATATGTAGTACTCAATACAGAAGAAAGCAATAGTGAACACAAGGCTGATTTGTGGTCAAAAATAATTTTGAAAATTAAGACTAAAATGTTTTATGTAACAGAAAAACAAAGTGTGATTGAAAACTATACTGCAAACTGGTATTCGTTAAAATTAAATAGATACGTTATTGTCCAATTTTTGCAGGGGCAGAGGATTTCATACTGTGTTTAAATTAACCATTTTTTAAAATGTTGTTTTTATTTAACTAAAAAGTTTCTTCTTCACGTACAGAATTATTCTAAACTATTTAAGTCTAATCAGCCAATTAACTCATTGACATAAAATATTTGTATTAAATATAAATTCTGCATAATATCCATCTGCATTAGTATTGTTGTGTACTTCTAGGATATTACGTCTTGACCTGCACTAACAGTCGAGAGATGAGCATTATGTTAAAACGAAATACTGGGACCTGTGCTCTCTTGTTCATCTGATCCACTGTAACACAGGAATGTGAGCAGCGTTTTTATACAGCACTCATGTTCTACAAGTCTCAACTAATAGTGATCTTTAGTCTGATACTCCAGATAGAGAAAAAAAAGCCTAAGCAAACTGTACTGAACAAACAGGACATAACACATATCCATACCAAGATGGCCGATGCCGTCTAAGCTCCAGACCCTGCAGTTTGTTTAGAAACACTCGAGTTGACAACGCCCAAAGGGTGCAATTAAGGCCAATTACTGGCTGTGTTTTTTACTGAGAGCTACAAGCTGGCCAGGCAGCAGGGCAAGCGAAGAGGAAGCAGACCGTCACTCACTTTCTCACAGAAGCAAAATAATTAAACAAATTGTATTTATCATTTTTAATGTTTCAATATTCCTAAATCTTATTCATTTTTAGAACTAAACTGAATGAGGATAAACGTATATGCGGTCACCTTGTAAGCTAGATAAGGTTAAAAGGTCAGGTGACCTCACACACTCGCACAACAAGGTCATGATCAGGATCAGCACAAAAGCTGTGAAAGAGAGACACAGAGAGAGAGACAGATATAATGAGAGATGGAAAGTAAAAGAGGGATCATCAGCTGGTGAAATATTGGCTGCCACCACAACCCTCATGGAGAACAGAGTGGCATCGATATGCAACACTGGTCTGTTCAAACAAACAAAAAAGCGTGTGCACTTTGAATATCTTACATTCAAATGCAATTCATCATTATTAGAAGGAAAGAGATGAAACCAAAGAAAACATCGAAAATATCAAAAGCCCAGCCCAGGCTTTTGATGAAAATGGCAGGGCCAGATGTCACAAAGCATTTTAGGGGGTTCGGTCATGTGACCCCATGCTGGGCTTACTCGGGCTCATGAAAAGTGAGCTACAGCTGTGACGGAACAAAACACAAGCACATCCTTTAGCATTCATCAAGGCATCACAAAATCAGCTCGGGAATCAATCAGCCGTTCGCATACCAAGGGAAGCGCTTATTTTCTTTGTGTTCCTGTTATTGGGCTGTTTACTGATCACACACCCCCCCCACACTTAGCCCTCTTCTCAAAACAGCGATTGGACACGTTTCAAGAAGTCAGGCTTTCTCTTTTTCCCCTTTTTATAGAGGAGCCCACTTCTTAATGGCTTTCAAAACAGGAAGAGCAACAATAAAACTGAAAAGTGAGAATGCTCCGAGTAGACATCCTCTTATTACAGAATATGCAGCGCGCTCACAGAAATGCACATTCGCGCACATACACATACACAGAAAGATGAATCTCTGTATATCTTACGTCTGGTCTGCAGTGGCTGTTGTATAGCACCCACAGTTAATTTGAGAGAAATTAGAACCCTGGGTTTGACAGGATGTGACTCTGGAGTATATGCATAAGTACACAAGCCATTATTTGACTATATCTATAAAATTACATTGCTCATATCGGTGGGCTGTAGGATTCACGACCCATCAAAGGCAGCCCACATCCACAGTGGACGCTCAAGGCGGGTATGCATCAGAAAGTCAGATGTGCAACTCTGTCCATGTTTCTCTGATGCGTCATTACAGACCCTCTCTGAGCTGCTCTCAACCTGAACATGTCTCGGGAAAGCCAAAGCCCATCCTGCAGTCTCAACACGACAGGAGAACCGCTTTTTGCTTCTTGCCTCAAAGAGCTTGGAGAGACAGCTACACACCCTTCTGCACGGTTGGATAAAACAAACCCTAACAGCACAACTACGCCTGACCAAAGAACTCCTTTTCTTTTCAGAATCCTCAAATGGACTGAGTTGTCTCTTGGCACTCTGAACTTATCCATCATTTAAGTCTAAAAACGGTATGCGCTCTCCCCCTCCTCCGCCAGGGCGAGCACGCCCTCCCCCATTGATTTCTCCCAGTCGAGGCCTTTCCCTGAGCGGAGTGCTTCCGTAACAGTGTCATCTTTACCACCGGTCCTCTTTTAACTGACTTTTTACTCCAGTGGCGGAATGTACAAACGGCGAAGGCGGACGGGAAGAAAGAAAGTGAAAAACTGATACATGCGCTCCAAAGTTTTGTCTATTGATTTCTTTTTGATGCGCAGGCGAAAGAAACGAGCTCGAGTTCAAAGCAGGGAAGGTCTTTTCTTTTTTTGATCGCTGCTACAGTAGCGGTGGTGGTAGTAGTCCAGGAAGCAGCTCTACTAGACAGAAAGCATTTGTGCAAATTCCTTTGTTCTCGATGAAAACGTTGGTCAGTGGCAGCTTTAATGTGCCACGACGTTAACACATGCCAAGGGCTAATTGCTGCAGAGCTGTCCACAGACACGGCGCATGGAGGCCTGTGCAATTGAATACCTTGAACCAAGTACAAACAAGTCACCAAAATAAATCCACGGATCAACGCTGAGCTCCGAAGCTGCTTGGTTCTCTGCAAAGACAGCGCAAAGCATGGATGTACAGTCTGAAGGTGTGACGAGCCCACAGGCCAGGCTCTCTGTGATACGCTGCGATGTCCACTGGGGGCTACAATTAGACCATCAAACTCATTGCAGCTGGGATGCAGCGCACATCTCCAGAGCCTTTCGCTCCAAAGAGACAGCCAACTTGTAAGACTAGGGGAGGTAGGCTTTGAAGTGCGGCGCAGCAGCAGAGGCCTCCCTTTTTACTCACATTAATGGCGAGGAGAGAACAATTAAAAGGAAACGCAGCAGGCTGACAGACAGCAGGCCTACTCGTGCTCAGCTCATATTAGCATACACGAGGACCTGCAGCAGACACAGAGGTCAGGAGAAAAAAAGAGGCCAGGAAGAGCTTGACTAGCCACTTGAGATGCATTACTACTGCGTTTAAGAATTCATAGCATTCAAAATAACGCAGCTTTAGATCTGCTATGATCTGAGTCATAAATGTGCAGCAGCACAATCTGAGCAGACACAATGATTTTATATACAAAAGGAGTTTATTTCTCATATACTGAAACACTGAATTTCAAGCACTAAACACTTTTGCGAAAGTCCTTCAGATCATGGTGTTAAAGACTCAAAACGAATTTAAAGTTTTGGAAAATCTGCCTGAAGTTCTGTGGCCAGGGACAGATCAGGTCATTTACAGGACAATTACATTCTTGGTCTGAGTGTAAACAACAAGAACAGTTTGTCAGTTGCCATTCTAAACACTACCAGCATGGGAACCCACTTACAACCCATTTCTTCAGCATATCAAGGCACAGGCAGATAGTTCCAATTAAAAGTCTACAGTGATGTGCCCTAAACACAAAAAAACTAAAATGGATAGACTAGGCCATCTGTGTCGGAAAAACTAAATAAAGCGCAACGCGAGTGCGAGAGAGACCTGGTTCTGGATCCAAAGATCAGCAGCGTCGTCTCAGCTTTTCCCACTCCTGTCTGGCGAGATAAAAAAGATTTGCAAACGAAAAAATGGCGCATGAGAAACGAAACGGAGGAAGAGACCATGTCGCGCATGAGAGTGGGACAGTGTTCAAAGAGACTCAGGCCAGTGAAGCGCTCGCTTCTCTTGCGCGCCGCTCTGCCCTTAATGAGCTTCCCTGTAAAGCCGGGACTCTGCAGATGCCTGTCTCACTCCAATCAGGCTCCTTAGATTTATCCAGATCTGCACGATGAGCTCGGTTTGCGGCCACCGAACGGCTGTTAACAACACAAATGCATGCATACTCGCACAAATAAATATGTTTAGGTAGTGCTAATGATGCAAGAAAATAAAGTGGTTCTTTGACAGAACTCCAGCTGCCCAAAAGCAGGAAAGCTCTGGTTTCAAACAAGAGATGCTTGCATGAGTCTTTTCTTTGGTTTTTGTTTTCCGACATCTTTTATCTAGACGAGTGTCCGTTCAACAAAGGAACCCGAAAGGAAACCTGCCTGTCAAATTACAGAGGCCACTTTTCCCCACTGTGTGAATAAACATGCAACCAAGATGGCACTTTCACACCTGAAGCAGCACAATGTCAACAAGCTCATTCAGCGAGTCGTTCAGGAAGAAAACCCCCAGAAGAACAACAAAACAAAAACTGCATTAAAAAATAAAGCTCGACTTTCAGCGGCAAGGAATGAAAGGGTGCTCTTCTCTTTTAAAGATATAATGGAGACGGAGAACGGAGATACTACCAAGCGCAAGCTGGAAGAGAAACATCAAAACAGAGCTAAACATGTAAAAAGCAAAGAGACGGCTGCCCCGAAACAGAGGAACAAAACCAAATAAATTGGGTGTTAGACTCACGAAGGCTGAAGCTGACAGATCTAAAAACAATCTGGGGAGGGTGTCTGTAAGAAGACAATGCATATCTGTTTTAGAAGTATATTGCAAGTAGTGCCAGAAGGATCACCAGTAAACCTGATTCAGGTCAGCTTACATGCTCCCTGGAACCTGGTCTGGTGTGTTCTAGCAGCCAATATAATACACTTGCACACTGCACGCTTATTGCAAAAAGTAAAAATCTGAGTGTTAACTTTAAATAGTCAAAGCTCATTTGGTTACAATAATAACTTGTTCTTGCAGAATGGCAGATATAAACCCACTGCCCTAACACCCTCTGGTCCTGCATCTTCCTCAAAAAACACTTTAAATGTCTTGCAGCCAGGTCCAAATGCCCAAAAAGCAGGAAGCAATTGCATCACAGACATAGAGGGCTGGTGTCCAACCTCAACAACAGATAAGCTGATGAACATGCGTTGAGACACTTTGCAGTTTTGAGGGGCCACAAATGCCTTTACCTTCTTCTCCCCTAAGGCCCTATTCCACATGAGGGGAATTTTCTTAACCACAGATTTAGTGGAAAGACCCACAGTCTTTCACTGCAACTAAATTATTGTGCAAATATATCTAAGTTTGGCGACAGAGGGTGGTGAACATCAGGCATACTAAAACAAGCAAACACCTTTAAAAACCTTTCTATAGGCCACCCAGAGGAGGTGGTGTAAATCACTCCCCCCTCGTAGCCCGAGTCCAAGTAAAGCTTCCTGGAGCCAGAGTGGGCATGCTCAAATATAAATACAGTGGGTTAAGTGGAAGTAGTGACTGCAATTATGTCAAGTGGACCAAAAATGAAAACCAGAAAAGACACTTGAGGCTGGTAAAATACGTGCACTATATGAACTATATGAACACCTACACATTACACATACTATCTGCTTTTGTAGCTGTAACACTTTCCACACTTTGTACAAGATTTTGGAATGGCTGTGGGACTTTTTACCCATTTATCTAGAAGAGCATTTGGGAGATTGTATATTTATGCTTAACAGGAGCATGGTTCACAATCTCTGTTCTGGTTTATCATAAAAATGCAGGCCAGTTATTCCAAACTGCTTAGAAAGGAATGAAAGCACACAATTATTCAAAATGCACGATTCTGCGCTTGAGTCCATACAGCTCTGACGATGAAACTTTAATAAAAAAAAGTGTGTCTCAATAATTTGGTCCATAAAGTGTATACTGATAAAGGTGTGTGGTCGGCCTTTAATCCCTAATCTATGTTAATACAGCTAGGAAATCACGTCCTTACATTGTATTTAAACTGAACTAAAAATCTTAATGGAGCTGGACTGTCAGAGGCATCTTCATCCTTATCTTGTCCCTTCCTCTTCCTCCTTTCTCTGCTACTTTCCCAAGCTCCTCTATTACTGTCTGTGAAAAGAGGTCACATATCAGCTTACTAAAAGTTCCCTCCCCGACCACATGACCCCCCCCCCCCAATAGCCTTGCTCAGCCTAGTGTCATTCCATCACTCCATCTCTCCCTCCCTGCTTTCCTATCACACCCTTCTGTTCTTCCATAACACCAGCCAACAGCTCCGCCCCTCCTCGCCGAACCCACAGCCCGACACTAATTGGTTAATCTGTCGAACGATAGTAGGCCAACAATACGACACCTGGAGTTCTGTCAAAACACGTTTCTCCGTGGAACTGCCGCAAGTGCTAACATTGTGCCGGAGCCATTTAAACACCAAGAGGTTTGTTTGTTGGTGCATTTGGTATATTAACATTAAGTAAAGTTAATTAAGTACATTTAAAATAATTTCCTGTAAAAGCTTGTCCATTCTTGTAAACTTCAGTCAAAACAACTCTAAAGAACATGGACTTATATGCTGACTATTCCACAGCTTATGTAATTCAACTCTGCACTGCTAGATTCAAATTCTACCCAAAGCACCTTTAACTGAGTAAAGTAGTAGGGCATTTGGTGACGTGGCTTGTATAAGAGATGTTCAGATTCAATATTGATATTGAAGAATGACAATCCTTCCGAACTACAAAAATAACTTGGAATTACGTGAACATTGAGCTAAAGTTCTTCTTTTATTTTATAACTTATTTTTACATGCTATTCATGAGATTTTAAATTATGTTAACAAATAAATAACATATTTGGCACGGTAGTTTAGTGGTTAGCATGTTCACCTCTCAGTGCTTGGGATTCCCGGTTTAAATCCCGATCTGGATTGAGTTCTCTCTGTGCGTGCGTGGGTTTCCGCCAGGTTCTCCAGATTCCTCCCACGTTCAAAACACATGGATTCAAGGTAAACTGACTGCTCTAAATTGCCCCAT
>JAOUQT010000047.1:8327445-8339751 GCA_025769995.1 Xyliphius kryptos
AGGTAGTGCAGCTTATTCAGGATGGCACATCAATGCCAGCTGTGGCAAGAAAGTTTGCTGTGTCTCTCAGCACAATGTCCAGAGCATGGAGCAGATACCAGGAGACAGGCCAGTACACCAGGAGACATGGAGAGGGCCGTACCGCCTCATCTGCATGCCCAGGCGTTGTAGGGAGGTCTTACAGGCACGTGGAGGCCACACACACTACTGAGCCTCGTTTTAACTTGTCTTTAGGAATTTTCACTGAAGTTGGACATATTTTCCACTTTGATTTTGAGTATGATTCCAAATTCATACCTCTATGAGATAATAATTTTGATTTACGTTTTAATCATTTTTATGCTATTTTGTTTTCAACACATTACACTATCTACTAAATACAGATTTTTAACTGAAATATTTTATTCATTGAGATCTAGGATGTGTTATTTTAGTGTTCCATTTAATTTTTGAATACATGCATAATCATAAATAAATTTTTATATTTGAATGAGGGCTGCACAGCTGCAGTATGAGTTTGGATTTAGTGCATAAACTACATCATTAAACAGATAACGACCCAAAATACAAGCTGTCTATGATATTTAATGTTTTTTCACTCCGTTCTAGATTTATATTCATAATACTGGTTTCCAAATAAAGTACATTTCACCGAAACAGTTAATTCACGGATAAGAATTTAAATAATAGATGTCCCAATTTGGTAAACAACTATCACACACCCACAAACACACAGTCACCACATTCTGTAACTGTTAAAAGTGCACCATTAAACTTGTCATACTTTTGACATTTTCATTTTTCATAGTCCTTTTTTTTCTTCCGTGTGCCTCCACGTGTCTCTTCCTATCACTTCTTTTCTCTCTTTGGCTGATTGGAGAGTCACTTGAACTTTAGAGCCTGCTCCTTATCTCTCACCTATCGGCATTCTCTTATCTGGTCACAGCAGACAGCTCAACCTAGTAGGCATGGGTCAAGGTGGCCAGGTGTTATTTCGATTTGACAAACTACTCATTTAGTCATTTATCAGACGCTTTTTGTCTGCTACTCAATACGCAGTACTGTTTATGCACTTCTACATTTTTGTTTGTTTGTTCTACTTAAATTAAAAAGAGAAAGCATTAAAAACAGTGGATTATGATTTGCCTGTGTGCATTAGCTAAACAGATGAGTCCAAGTTGACAACGTCTGCCACTGATCTCAACAAGCCTTACAATCAAACCTGACAAATAACAGACTAATGTGCTTTATTAAAAGTGATATAAGAAAAAAATGCCAACCTGCCTGAGCATATGACATTTTCAAAAAACAATATTAATAAATTCAAAACCATGGGTGGTCTTTAAATCCTTGTTTTAAGGCAACAGAAAACCCTCCTACTGTGTTAAATATTTACAGTCTCAATAGGCAGAAAGGGATTAAAAGCAAGCACAGTGTATACCTGAAACTAGGTTTAACAAATGATTTGACGAGGAAAAACTGGCCATTTCCTCTCGTTTTCTCTAACTAGGCCAATGGCATCCTTACAGAGCTGTCCAAAAATAACCAACCACTATTGCTGCTTGAATAATCATAAATAAAATAACTTTTTAGTAAATTAAAATGGCGCAGTTCAAACTGTGTAAACATACTGCATTCTTCAAAGTGCACACAAACATCACCAAAGTGTTTCTGCATTAAATCATTCTACACCACAAAACCTCTGAAAGCTATTTCATTACTGGGGAATTGTCCCATTTTATAAATCAAGACATAAACACACCAAATAATTTAATGGTTTAAAGCTAACAATGCTACAACTTGGATAAACATTTTACTGGCCATGCTCTTTCTCACCTGCAGCTGACCCCAGTAGCATGACACGAGCAACCAAAACAAGGACTATGAATTCAAATAAGCCTTTAAGCTCTGTTCGTAAAAGAAAAAAAAAACTGATTTTCTACCAACAGAGACAGGGATATAAAGTTACATGCTTCCATTACATCAGTTTAGTGATTTTTGTAACCTTGGAATCACTGCCGAAATCTGTATCAGATTTAAATGTTTGATTATAAAATTAGCTATGTTGCTGCTCTTAGATACGGAGAATACACACTGCTGCATCTAGTACACCATGTAAACTTTCTAAGCAAGCATTACAAGATCACATTACAGCCATCGAGAAAATGAGTAACACCCTTATCCTTGTCAATGATAACTATAGGAGAGCCTATACATGATTGGTTGATAAACAGAAAGACTGATAGATGTCAATGATGACTCATAACCTTTGAATTGCAACTGTTTTTCCCAAATATTTCAACTTCTGAACAACTTTTTTATGCAGCAGTAGAATGTAATGACACTGTAACTAAATATATTTACATTTAGTCATATTGTAGACATGTCTATTCAAAGTGCCTCAGAACTGAAACATGATACAATCTAAGCAGGTGAGGCGTCAGGGCCGGGCAAGTGGCAGCTCAGCAAACCTAACTACAGTGTCTGGTAGATTAACTACTGAGCAACCACTAATAGCAAGAACTAAGGCTTATTTTACCATAAAACATTAATACAGCACACTAATTCTAGTTGCTTGTACTTTACTCGTGAACATTTTATATCAGTTATAGACTTTATGTTTGTAGAATTCTTTGCAGTTTATCACAACGGCAGTGACTCCATTTACTTATTTCATTCTTATGTTGATAAATGACTTGACCTCAAAAAGGTGTAACTGCATTACTGCATTACTTTCATGTTATTAGTGTCATCCAGTCAAAAGTAAAATTAATTAAATTGCTAATTCATTGCATGACAATCATCAGCTCAGGATCAAGAACTGTGACAGGCCTAATTACGCAGTGGTTCACTAATCTCCTGCACTCTTGGGAAAGACAATTTATTCTTCAATAAAACAGCAGGAATCTAACAGTACTCCTCGGTTTGTGGGTGTTCCAGCCTGCTGAAACGAGCGGCACCATCTCAGATAGCAGGCACACAACCGTATGCTGTTCCACTTGTTCCACATAAAAGCCACGGTCAGTCGTTTGCACTCAATTGACTGGTTTGTTTTAGAACAAAGGTGTCAGATCCCGAAAAGGCGGCGCACACACGAGTCAGGAAGAAGAACTTTTGTTTGAAGCATAAAACAAAGAGCTCCGTAAATGAAATGACTAATGGTTGTTACTTACAACAATGTGTGCTGGTGAAGGGGACCTCGCATCTTTAAGTGCTTGTCTACTTTGAAGACTTCCTGCTTGAACATCTAGCAGTGGCCATTTCATCTGTAGATACTGAATGGTGGAAGGAAACAAAATGGAAAACAGAAACATACATGTTAATGTCAACGCAGAACGCAAACAAAGGGATGAACATCAAAATATCTTAAAGTGATCATATGGTTAAGAAAGTAAAAAGAAAGTAAAGGCGAATAAACAGTGTGTTAAAACGCATTTGAGTGGAAGACATGCGATAGAACTGGCTGTTTTTGCTACGAAGGATTAAGTGAAACATATTGATTTGATATGAAATAAGACTTGAGTCAATTCAGAAATCGTTTTGAGTTAATTATTGGCTCACGCTCATAATTATATTATCACAAATACCTCAATCAGATCTGTAGAATATTATAACCCAACTGAGCAAAATTATTTTGTGAAAAATAAATGCTTAAAGTCATTATGTTGTACACTCTGAATTCATTTGGCTCAAGAGGGCACCCTCAGCTGAAAACCTGGGTGCAATATACCATGTAAATCCAGTGCAGTGACATAAGGCCAGTTCCAAAAAGGAAGTGAACAACGACAGGGCAAATGTTAACGCTCTGAACTCTGCCCCTCCATCCCACACAGTCACAGGAAACAACCGCACCATCCCAACTGCCCCGTCTTCCCGCTGAACTTGTATGTACTTCTTGAACTTTACCCTGGAAAATGGAGGAAGGTTGAGAGTGCCACATTTTCTTGCTCACTTCAACCGAGTGGCTCTCTACACATTACTACTCTCCTTTCTGCTATAAGTCATGGTTTCTTCAAAAGCAACTCTTGTCATTGACCCTGTGAGTGCAGCATTCACTCAGTCACAGACCTTTAGCACTGAACCCTTAACCTGTGGCTATAATGAAACACTGAAATTAGGTCACACACTACAAAGGTTGAGTTAGTCGCTGCCATGGCCATCTCAGCTGGAACTGCCCAGACTAAAGCTCTTTTAAGACATTGGGTGTACATTCACAATTATCCAGGTCAGAGGTTAACAGGCTTTTAAATGCTGAGTTTATAAGAGATACAGGGAAAGGGGAAAATCTGACCTTTTAAAACAGCTGCTTCACACATTGCCTGAGACTAAATTCAAATAAATATTCAAACAAACCAAGAATCCAAGAGGAGAGTTCAATGAATTTGCATGCACGCTCGCCAACATGCTTGATAATCTAATCGGGTTAGATACAACTGAGGCCATGGTGGCCAGCTAAATGAGCCATGATTCAGAATAAAGAGTAACTGGTAAAAAATGGTGCGAAAGAAAGAGACAGTTAAGCATGCAGGCAGGCAGAGTGTCAGACAGAAATGGAAAGAAATACACAAACAGACAGACAGGCAGACAGCAAGAGACAGAGAGGGAGGATAAGAGAGACAGAGAAATGAGGGGTTAGTTAAACAGGTCATAGCCAGGAGGTGTGGGTCTATTTCTTAACCTTGGGACTGCAGGCACTGTGGTTTGCTGCCTAGAGCTCAAAGCATGAAAAATGGATTTGGAGTAAACTTGACATAAAATGGATCACTTTTTTATTTATAATGTATGCTGTACTATACCACTCAGGATCCCAAAAGGAAACTTCTGACAAGTTGGTTGGCCTTGTAGACTGGCCAGAGATGCAATCAGGACATCAACCACTGGGCTCGGATGCAGGCCAAAAACTTGGGCAGGCTGAATAAAGAATGTTATCATTCCTTCCTCATCTCCAGTCCAATCCTACCAACCAGAAGTCGTCCTGGAGCCTTTTCTTTGAGTTATATTAACCTAACTTGTGTTCTCAAGTTCAGCTTAGCTTACTCCATCACTCATGTCTGTTTGAACTTGTCAGCAATGGTTTGTGACAATATATTTAGTAATTGGCTATGTGTTTATTAGATAGATTAAAATTTTTAAAATAGATTAAAAGGCTTAGGTTGGCATGTAATGTGTGGTTTCAGGGTATTGCAGTTGGGTAACCGTCTATGGACATAGTGGTTTGTTCTGTAGGAACATGTGTGTGTCTTTCTAAGAACGCGTAGAGTTGCTGAAAACTATAGGTTCCCTGCAACATGTAGTTCTGTGGTTGATGCTAAAAGTAGTCTCACACTGGCATCAGCTGCGCTGCTCCCTGTGCACTGTACTCATATGGCAGCCCTATTTGTTTATGAGTTTACTCATTTTCATAGACTGAAATGTGCTTTAAAATGACTCCCGTTCAACAACACGTCATTTGCTGGATGCTGGTTTTTAACTTCATAGGGTAAAACTAAAAGTAAAGTGATCTATTTTGCCCATGCCTATTACTATGCTAACACACAGAGGTGTCCTCCCATCAATGCAGTGAAACACCCACATACACACACACTAGAGAAGTTAGCATGTGCCAGGAGAAGTGGACAGCCTGCATTGCCCAAGGGCACTTTAACCATGATACTTGCTGGGACCAACATTAAAAATGTATTTCAATAACTAAAGATCATGGGCCATCTTCGGTTTTGGCGTACATGCATTTGGATGTAGGTGTGAAAATTCTCTTTGCAAAATATGTCTACTGTGAGGTTTTTCCACATGCTCGGACAGGCATTCCCTCTTTAGACTACTACTGTAAATGTTCTCTGTCTCCTTAATCTCTGACATAGATTTTATAAGCATGCCAAGAAAAGCAACAGTGCCAAAGTTCCATCAGCCCCTTTTTCAGTTTGCTGACGGATGCCTCAGATGGTTTGGAAGAGATTGTGACCCCTAACCTCTGCCTGCTGCCTCTCATACTCCCTGGACTCCCCCATAGGAGGCTGCCTGGGTAACTCAAGTGCCATTCCGATGTTACAAATTGCTGGAGAGTTCCAGGACAAGGTGCCCCCCCTTCCCCCCATCATTAGGGCTGCATGTGTGAGATCTGTGCAGTGTGCACTCTGTTCCTACCACACCAGCAGGGGCTCCCCCTTTACTCCTCCCTGCATCCATCAGGCCTCCATGCTTACCTCACCTCCTCTCTTCTGCCTCTGAGCAGCCACAATGGCACTGAATGACTCAATTGTCTCTGATGAACTGAAAGACAAGGGAGTCTTCTAAATCCTCCCATAGGGATGGACTCGCTCTCTCTCTCTCTCTATTGCACAGAGTTCCCAGAGAGAGAAGAGAAGCAGGCAAGGGTGAATGAGATGGGAGGGGGTGTTATAGCAAGTTGTTAAAAGTAGTGAAAACTAGTAACATTTATAAATGTTCCTTGTATTTTTCTATTAAAAATGAAGGGGCTTTTTAATACCAAATAAAGAATATTTACCTTCTGTTAACTTAACATTAGATAGATCTTTACAGTTTGGTGTACCAGTGAATACAGGTGTGCCTGACAATTACTTCTAACAGAGTACTTGTCTAAGCTAATACCACTCACTAATATGTAAAATGTATAGATGCAATGACAGTTGTTAACTCAGACCACATTAAAAGGTTCTGTTCCACACACAAATATATGCACAGTATACACAAATGTGTGTCGGCCACATTAATTTGGCTATTCATTTAACATACTGTATATCTGATATACATGCATGCATATGCATACTCATCTGTAAACGTTCAGTGTTAGATTAGCATCAAGTTGTCCCCTAAACTGTCCGTGATATGTTAAAAATGGCATAGTTATATAGAACTACTCTGCTAAACATCTTGAGTGGTTTGTCTGAAACATGCCATGGGGTAGACTGAGTCTGCATTGTTTTGTTTTTGTCTATTTTACTTTTATTTCTGGCAGACTGGGCCAGGAAGTGCATTGTTGCCTCCCGCAAGTCAAAAGTAACAACGCATTTGGTCGCAACGTTGCCTCACAGCAAGAAAAATTCAAGTTTGATTCCAGACTGAGCAGACATCCTTTTTGTAAGGAGTTTGCATGTTAAACCACATTTTAAAATGTTATTTTTATGGAACCTGCATTTTATCTGCACGTTCCACTTTCTCTTGTACTAGGATCTGTATGATGGATGACACCAACCTAAAGAAGAATTTTGTTCTGCCATACACCTATATATGAAAATAAAGACAACTCAATCTTATTTTTAAATGAGGCTAATTATAGATTTTCATGTGTGACCGGCACCTAAATGTAATTAAATGGTCTATTGTTGCACACAGTTACTAAACCCCCGGCATCCAATCTGATATGCTTTTTAGCTAAATAGCAAACAATACTGGAATCAGATTTTTCATTTGTTTGGATTTGGAGCACAAAATCTTGTCTATCATGCAAAAAAAATATAAAACATAGAACCCTATACCCACTAACAGCATTGCTATACATCAATAAGCAATACATCCACATTACCAATGCGAAATAAGAGAGTATGCGTGAGACACAGGGATGCACAAATAAAATCTGCGGTCAACATATGGCTGCCCAGTATCCCAATGGATATGTCCCCCCTCAACATCCCAGTCCAATCTGTGCCCATTGGTCAGGCACATACACGGAAACCTAAGCACATACACACACACTGACCTCTACACACACTCTTCACACCTGCACCCCAGTTAAAGTGTACCAGATTCAGCTGCTAAAGATGTATAGAAGTGTTGAACTCTGGTAAAGAACATATTATATTAAAAGGATAACCATTTCATACTCCAAATCAAACACTAAAGATTGAATGCAGAGAGTCAGAGGAGCTTTAATCCGATTGCATACAAAAATAACATAAGCAATACGTGCAGTAATAAAGCTTTTTTTATCGCGGTCTTGTTTGCAGGAACAGAGGACCCAAGGGAATGGTGCATTCTTCTAAACATCCACACTTTTACAAAGAAGCAATTTTATGTGATCGCTGAGAAGACAAAGCGATGATCCAGCCTGGCTTTCTGAAAAACGCTGATCCAAGAAAAGAAAACTGTACCACTCTTATCTTTATCTCTAGAGGTGGGCTGAGTGAGAGTTGCAAGAGATAAGTGTTTATGTGTGTGGCAGAAATTCAAATACCCTTCATTTCATATGAACAGAACATAAGGAGAGGAAAGACAGAGAAAAGAGGATAGGTCACGGAAGAAGAAGTTGCCCCCACACTACATGAAACTAAAAGTTAGTCTACATGAGGGCTCTTCACACTTGCTTAGTTCTCCTAATACACATTTTATGAGTAAATAAAGAAGAAAAAAAAAGAGAAAAGAACGTCCCACCAGCTCAGACAGCCCGAGGCAATTTGCAAGCAGGAAAATAAAGGCAGAATGTGGGCAGGCCTGGAGTTTGTGTGCCCCGGGGCAGAAGAGGCTCCGCAGGGCCTGCATTTACTCCAAAGCCTGAACCGCTGGGGGCTTCTCGGCCCTCTGACAGCACAGGGCCTGAGACCCCATCTCTCTCCTCCATCCTCTCACCTCTCACCTTCCCACTTCTCTCCTCTATCAAACTCCCTTTGACATGTTCTCCTTCTCTCCTGCTTTCCTCCCTCCTGTCTTCCTCTAAACAAATCCTATACACTATAGACTAGGCAGCTTTTTGAAACATGCTGGGCTTTTTTTCACATCCTGTACTTTTCAAAGCCCTAACCATGTGAGAGACCAAAACAAAGGTAAGTGAATGTAGAGAATGAGAGACAGAAAGTGAGACTGAGGGACAACGAGAGGGAAAAAGTATTCGAGCTAAACACACACCTCCTCATGGCTACACCAAAATTATCTTATCAAGAACAGTATTTAGAATATGCTGCAGTTCCAAACATGGATGCTTTGTTTGCCTAGCAGGTGTGGACTCCTGAACTAATCAAACAGCAGCTGAGTCACCTGGAACTTTCAGAGAGCATCGGGCAACACTTTAAACCTGCACACGTAGAGGACAGGGAGTTGGCAGCAGCTAAAAGCTAAGCTAACACGCTCATGTCACAAAACCACGAAACACACAAACAGCCTTTTTCCTGGTGATGGTGAGTAAGAATGAGTTGGCCAGATCTATTCTAAAGTCCACAAAGCTCAACATACTTCTGTTAATGAAAATAACCAATCTAGCTAATCCAATGCTTTTTATCAAAGTCCTCATAGTTCCTGCTCTGTCGGTCTGTCACATCTGTCTGTCTTTCTATTAATAACAATAGAGTTCTTAAAACCTTCTATAAATACAACAGGGTTCCGGCATTTAGTGCCAGTGTTTGTTTCAGGAAAGAGCCCAGAATTAAGGCACAGTGTGCCAGCTTCCCACACTGACAGGGTTTTCATTCCATCCTTGTGGAATCTCATACACACTGACCTATTTAACAGCTACGTGCGCTTGGACATGACTTTAGCCCATTGTTTAATGTGTCTAAGAAAAATATGGAATAAATCCCAGGCACACAAATGCACACACTGAACACTGGAATTTTTTGGAAGGTTGGTCACCCATGGTTCCACAACAGACCATAGTCCTAACCTTAAAATAAAGACAACTCTTATCTCCAACAGCAACAGCAGTCTTAAAACAAGCCACAATAACACAAAAAAACACCTATAGGATGTCAAACATCTCTAACCGCTCTGCTTTCTTTCGAGATGACACCAGCTCCTCATACTCAACCCTTCCAGGATGCTACGACCTTAGAACTACTGTTGATCTAATGAATTCAGTTTAAGATGGACAGAACCTTTTGTTTCTGTTGGACTGTGATGCTGCATTAAAGACCTCTAAGCACTTCAATCTCAAAAGATATATATGTAAGCATGCATTTAGTTATTGTTAATCTGACATTTATTGGTTGATCCCAAAAATAATTTATAAATAATCTGTATATTAATATGGTATATTACTATCTGTTAAAACTAAACAGCACCTGGAAGATGAGTTCCTCATTAAACCTAGGTCATCATAAGGTTTCTCAAAATAAAATAATCTAGACTAAACCAAGAAAGTTTTTTTACTTTGTCTCATAAAGCATTGGTAAAGTGCTTTGTGACAGTGCACTAATGTAAAAAGTACCTAATAAATAAACTTCAAATCCAAACTTCATGTTCACAAATGTTATGATGATGTGGCATTTCGCCAACTAGAAGAATATGAGGACAAGAGTATGAGCACAAACCCACAAAAGTCTGATAAAACAACCCTAACACCAGAATTTATATAGAAAAATCCATTTACACAGTGTTATGATGCATTTTCATAACAGTTGGCCCACACTGATTGACTCGACTAATGTCCAGACCTAGTCATTAAAAGCTACACATGATGAATCAGCACTCAGTTAGAGTACTGTAGTTTAACATAAATCCATCCATTATCTTCCACTAAACCCTATACTAGGGTATAGGGGGGTGTAGGGGGTTTTTCCATTCCTATCCAAGGAAGAATGTTTCGGGTGCTGCACCTTGCACCCAGAAAACACATTGCACCCAGTATAGGGCACCAATCTATCACTGCGAACTCTCTTTCTCTGAGGGGCAAACATGCTCACCACTAAGCCACTGTGCCACCCTAAAATAAATTATAGATAAACATATCCAAATATTTGCATAAACAGCATAGTAAAATATTATTGTTCTAATAACAATTGTATAATATATATACACGTGTCAACAAATTAACAAGATACTGAAATAAATATACAATCAAATATTTCTGGCATGTTGGGGTACAATTTGGTGTTCAAAATATATTGAGAAGCAAACGGCCACGTAAAATCATTATAGGCAGCGAATATGAATTCCACCAACTTAAAAGTTGTCAATCAGAGGAAGATCATCATGCTGCTTTAGTGGAGAAAATTAATAAATAATAAGGCATTAGTTAATTGAGCTCATTAGAATTGGACAAGTACAACTGACAGTACAGGCCAGCACAGGTCAGGAAGTGAAAATAGTGGATAAAGTAGTTTGGGTGTTTTGGTGACCTGATCCTCTTTTAGTGTGCACTTCACGAACAGAATCCTTCACCCAGATAAACCGCAGTAATGACCTTGACCTCCCGCCCCCACCACGCCGTTGTTCAGTTCTCCTCCCACTCTGTTAATTACCAGCACAAACAGTGGTGACAGATTCCATCACACAAGCCAATTATTACCAAATCTTCAATGCCTTCCTTTCCTCTCTCAAACATACACACACATCACCGAGAAAATCACAGTCCCAGACTCAAGATGTAGGGATGTAGAAATTGCTCATTTATTTATTTTTAAAGCCGTTTTAACCAAATTAATCTTACTGGACATGGTAAAGCCTATAGACCCCTGAAGATGTGTCATCATTTAATAGTTGGGCCCCATGTAAGTTTTGCCTGTATTTGGCACTGTGTATCTAAGCAGGATTTTCAATGACAAAAATAAATGTCTTTTGAACAAATCACCTTTATTATGTTAGGTGAGAAATTAATAGGTTTAAAAACAGCATGTTGTTCAATTTGAACATAATATACATCACTGTAATCTCTGAATTACAAGGTCTTTTTATGGTTGTAATACTGATACATTAGCATGCAAGCTAATGATACCGTATACTGATTTAACATCATTTGACTGACAGCTTCTTAAACAAATCATCATAGTTTGCCTGTGTAATGCATGTGATAGGCAGTTTTTGAAAACATTTATGCCACAGAAAATCGTGCTTAGAGTGTCAAATATGGACAGAACAAGGACTACAGAATGACATACAACTTCAGTGGTCTATTTCCACCCTTACATGTTAAAAACATCGAAAACTTCTTTGAAAGGTTGGCAATTTCTGCAAACTCAAAATCAATACTGATCAAACAAAGTGGTAAAATTATATAAGTTATAATTATATATAACATGCAAGTGAATTATATACTGACATGTGTCCCTGCCACAGTGAAGCTGATGTCTTATTTTCTGACTAAGATTGTAGTGCAGTCTGTACTTTATTTAACAGTATATTAAGACCAATTAAATAATTGCATAAATAATATGTAATATGGCCTGTAATTTATAGTGAAGATTATGCTTTATACATCCATCCATTCATTATCTTTCACCTATTCCTCAACTAGGGTCACGGTGGGGTTCCCCACGCTCATCCAGTGGAGAATGTCAGATACACCCAGGGCGCTGGGCAGATACACCCAGGACAGGGCACCAATCTATTGCTGGGCACACACTCATACATACACACTGTACAGGC
>JAOUQT010000047.1:8358844-8369954 GCA_025769995.1 Xyliphius kryptos
TTTGTGCTTATGTGCTTATGTGTATGGAAAGGAACGGTGGACTGGAAGGGGGGGTATCGGGGCAGCAACACACAGCTGCTCGGGCGATGTTGCTCAATTGTACAACAGCTACAGCTTTACATTTATCCAGGGAGAGATTACTGCCCCTCACTCGCTGCTTTACAAATATCCACTTTAGTGAAATAACAGAAAATATAATCATGGTGTTAATTTTTTACTTATATTCACAAATATATTGTTAGATCCATGTTGTAACGTATAGTTAATAACATAACGCTGGGGTTTAGATCGTACTAGAAGCAGGTACGCATAAAACATGCATTAAACCAACTACATACATAATCTCTACACCACAAAAGGTGCAGCCCACCAAAATCTGCATAGAATAACTAAAACCAGCAAGCACATAAACACACACACACACACACACACACACACAAACTCAATAAATATTTACGGGACTAATCTTTTCCATTCATTCACCAGGCATTAACAAAACCTTACTGTACACTCTTTCTCTCTCTCAGGTTCTGGCCCTCTCTCTCTCTCTCTCTCACACTCTCTCTCTCACTCTCGACCCTACATCTGCGATTCATTGACTTTACCATTTACCACAGGTCGAGATGGGAGAGGTCGAGTCTCCATCTGAATCACGGCACAAATATGCGAGTGATTTATTGTTTTAAAAAACATGGGCCGATTTAGTGCAACTCCACTTTTCCTGCGCATTACTCCTATTGGCAGAGCATGAACAATTACAGTTTGGACTAATTAAGCCCCGAGAATGTGCTGTGTGCCACTAATGTCTCGCAGGCCCCAATTTCAGCTTAATGCTGCCAAACTTTGCTCCGCGACTTAACTCCTTTAAATCCAAAACAGATTGCCGTTTTTTGTGGCTGTTTATCAGGCTTGAGCGAAATAGCACATCGTTTCTGTCTTGTGTGGCTCGAGAGACCGGGAGGAGGAGGAGGAGGAGGAGAAGAAGAAATGGGAAAAGGACAAGGGGGAGACAAGAACAGAAAGACTTTGCTTCTCCCATTCTTTATAAACAAAAGTAATTTGCAAAACAAAAGGATGGCAAGCCTCTAAATAAACTGTAAGTGTGTTTTGCAGAGAGCAGCACAAAACCCGGCAGTGTCGCTCGCTGAACCCCCTGCGGACGGCAATTAGAAACCATCAACATGTAAAGCCAATTTGATAAGGTAGGAGTCTATCCCCCTAAATCCGCATTAAACTATATTTTGCCCTTCGCCTGACAAGCAGTAATGTGGCAGCACAACACATAATCCATGAGATATAGCTTTTTGTACCAAATAGTTTGAACGATGGAGCGTGGGTTTATAAAAACCTACTGACCCGCAATCACACCAAGGACTTGCACACAAGCCATTTTTAAAACCAAAAGATATTCTTTAACATTTCACACTGAAAATATTTAAGTTGCTTATATACACATGAACAGGTTTATTTACGTTACTGTATATTATGCAATAATGGCATTGATAATAATATGATTATTATTATTATTATTATTATTTATGTTTGTTGTCTTATGACACATTGTGATCAAACCAGTGCATAAAAAAGAAAAGAAAGCAAAAAGAAAAAGCAGATTGTGAAAATCAATCCACATGTCAGTCTTGCTGTGGAATTTAAGAGACTATTTCTCTACTATGCTCATAAACAGAGCAGTGGACACTGGCTGCTGCAGGTTTTCCCCTTACTTCACTCCTGTCTCTTTTTTAAAACTGCACATAATTATACACTGAAACACAAAGCCCTTGCCAAAGGTCTGCAGGCCTAAGGAATTATGGGGCCAGGGGTGGCGTCAAATATCTTAACATTCATAGGCAGTAAATAAACCTGTAGGATTTAGCGCCATAAAGCCCCTGGTCTACGCAATCAGCCTCTGCCTGCATCTTCACGCAGACCCACTAAGGCAAAATATTCCTTTAAAAACCACCACACACATATAAACACAAGCCACAGCCATATATATGCACACTTCAGACCGGCTCCATCAGCTAAGGGGTTTCTGGCTATTCAAGCAGTTCGGTACAGAGAGAAACCGCGGACTGACACAGGCTATGTACCATCATGTCAAATTTCTACACACCACCTAATCATCACAGAGATTTTGAAGCCGGGCTTGCTGGAAAAACAAACTTCCCGTTATTATGGCCCTCCGAGGTCAGACTAATTCAAGCCCTCATCCCCCTTTCCGCACATACTCAAACACCAGCCCAGGAACAGGCATTTCATCATGATTGCACAAGACTGCTGTGGAAGAATCAGCTGACACAAGCAAGGAGTCCAAATATTCTGAAGATTGTCACATTTCAAATATAAACCTCAGTGTTGCAGCCTTCAGCACATTTGACTCTCCCTAACACATTACATCATCCTTTTGAGCTGTAAATTTGCCTTTAACCTAAAACAGAGCTCGATGAATTAGAGTGATTTATAAAGTTGTGACAAAACAATGCTGCATTTAAATCAGCTGAACGTGTGTTAAACACAAACGGTGAACACACAGCTCCTCGAGAGCGAGAGCTAGAGCTCAGCACCGGCCACTTGTAGTTAAACATTTTCTTTTCTTTTCTAATAAGCGTTTAACAGCATCAGAGCCAGTTAGCAGCATTCAGCTCAGTGTGTTTGTTAAACAGAAAGACAGCTCATCAATACACAGGTGAATTATTTATACTAGACTTAGGTAATGCATTTGTGAATACAACGGCTTTCAACTTCAAAGTGGCGCAGGGTAGGATGCCCAGGCAGCACACATAGGTAGCTGAGCTCACCGAGCGATGAAGAAAAAAATGGAAATGTGAGGCAGACTGACAGACAGATAGGGAATGTAAAATAAATATGCACTAATAATTACAGACTGGTTATAGACTCTCAGCTATAATATTACATTCTGTCAAATACCATAATCTAAAAACGGCACAAGATATCTATCTGTATAGATCTAAGGGCACATTGGAGCATCATTTCTTATATATTTAATACACTCTACAAGGAATACATGAAGGATAGTGCCATCGGATGTAACATGATCAGAGATAAGGATGCACCACAAACCATTAGGACAATCTCTAGCACAAACAAGTATAGTACAAACACCAGGGTCCAAAAAAAACCATGTCTTCAAGCAATATCTTGGTAAGAAACTAGTGTGTTGAATGTATAATATGTGCATGTGTTTGCGCTTCGCTATGAATGAAACTGCATCTCTGCTGTCACTGGTTCGTCAAGATCGGAGGAACTGGGATATTAAAACTATATTCAACAAAAAGATCTCACTTTTATAAAGCATTGCTGTAGTCTGTATGCAATGACACACACACACACACACACACACACACACACACAGTACGCCTTATTAAAATACATGTATTCACCACATGGCTCTGAAGATTCCATATAAAATAAGAGATTTTTCAAATAAACTGTCATTTAGAAAAGATCTATAACTAAACACTAATACACACAGACATTAAATAGAAATCATTACATTTAACCAGTTATAGGGTTATATACAGGTTTTGGGTAAAGCATATGACATGAGCAAATAAATACCAGCTGTGTTGTAAAGGACATAATAATGTCCCCTGGAAACAGAAAACGCCATGGTGGAATTTTTCCACATATACATAAAAATAAAAAATAATTAAAAATAATAATAATAATAATAATTCTGTTGCATACACACACTGCTTTACAAATACGCAGAGTGTGTACAGGCAAATATTTTTATCAGAAGAAGGTTGATCGGGTTCTTGTAAATCGCTGTCAGAACAAAATATAAATGTTTTATGTGCTGGGAATAATTCATGCAAATATTTACTCACTTCGACTGTTTTTTATTAAGTGCTTCCATTTTCCCTTGACTCATATTTATAATGTACATGCATTATGACTCATTATGATCTTCCTCTGCTTGCCAGATGTGCCAATAATAATAATAATAATAATAATAATAAAATTATAACATTCACAATCATTTTAAATATATATATATATATATCATCAATATTATAATTGCTATTATTATTATTATTATTATTATAGAAATAATTGTTCTATGTGAATGCATGCCATAATATTAAAGGTGCCTTTTTAATTGTGCACGTGGTTGAATAAACGAAATGCACACACACACACACAATTAGTCTAATATAGAGATCTGATCCGTGTGCATGTATTAAGTGGTTTGTATGCGAGTGTGTGCGAGTGTGTGTGTGTGTGTGTGGCTTTAGCATAACCATGAGCTTTACTATACAGTATCGGATAACATCAGGGACAAGTTTGGAAACTTTTGAGTCTATATTCCTGAACTATCTCTAACAGCAGCTCAGCCGTTAGTCGTGACTTTACACCCGTGTTTTATACGTGTGTGTTGCGTGGAAGTTTTTTTTAAAAAGAAAGAAAGGAAGGAAGGAATAAATAAAAGAGCATGAGCACTTACAGTGCGCGCTGTGGGTGAGAGGGATCCGTTGGAGAGGTAGGGGCTCGTCAGGTCGGGAATCATTATAAATGGGTAGCCCGGGTACGGGGGGCTCTTGAACAGCCCTCCATCTTGCCTTTTCGCAGCTAACATGGCGGGGGGGAAGAAGAAAACTTTCTTAGGGAGCGTCAGGGAAAAACATTGAAATGCATTATAAGCAAGACGGTGTGTTTGTGAAGTGTGTGTAGAAAAGGCGATGTGTTTTAGAGAATAGAGCGACTCACCCTCCTCTAAACTTTCTCTTGTTTTGTCTCTGAAAGTTTCGGCTCTAGGCGGAGGCCGTCTTTCCGCCTTCAGATGCACATGGAGCCGGGGAGCGTTTAACACACAATGGCAAACACACACACGGTTAGTTTCAAAGTCAGCAGAGCGGCGCTAAAAGTTCCCGCTTCGCCTCGAAAACCAGTCCCGAAAACTAACGGACAAGTGCGCCGCAGTGTTTTGTCACTTACCTCGGAATCCGACGAACTGTTTTGATTCGTTTCTGACTCGTTTACGAGCGAAGACTTGACATCTGCTAAATCCCTTTCTGCAGAGGAGTTCTCGGAAATCTTCTCCTCCTGTTCTCCTTCGTCTTTGAAGGAAATCATTTCATCGTTCGCACCCAGATCGTCCCCTCCACCGCCGTTCAGCTGCGGCATTTTCTCCCGACCAGTGCTGGGGGGCCAAAACGCAAAGTTTTCAACCCTTGATCTCTGTGATCCCGAATCCCGAGCTCGAGTTCAGGGTCTGCCCTGGCGTTTCCCAAAGACTGGCGATCAGTGCGAACTAAAAAAAGAGGGGAATCTTGGCAGAAAAAGGAGCCGGAGACGGAGCCGAGCCGCTCGGATTGAGTGAGTTGAAGTTGGTCGGAGTGGTTTTCAGTTCAAAGGCGGCGCTGATTGACAGCTAGAGAGGGATGGAAATAGAGAGAGTATGGATTCGGGATTATTGACAGGGAGAAACACACAAGAAACTAATGAGATTCAAACAGGGAGGGACTTGAAGTGACGTTTTCATAAATAGAGAGGGGCAGGAAAGTAGGGAGGGGGAGGCAGGAGGAAAGCGGCAGACGAACGAAGCAGTTTGAAAAGCGAGGAAGGAAAAGCGAGCTTTGGTGAAGAACACCAGAGAGAAAGAAAGAGAGAAACCGAGAGAGAGAGAGACTTAAGAGAGTGTGAGAGAGAGAGAGACACGGTCTGGAGAGAGAGACAGACTTTGGAGTGAGAGAGCGGCCCTGTGAGCTTTACTGTTGGAATGACGAGGCGGCCGGAAGAGCCGAAGCTACACGGAAACTCTCCCTGTGGGTTTAACCGTGTGTGTGTGTGTAACCCACACAAGCATTTAATATCAGATTAACCAAAAGTATTTTCCAAGGTCTCCATTTTTATGATTATGTAATTTAAATAATTGGATATATAATAATACTAATAATAATAATAAATAATAAATACAAAATCCATGTCTACATTTTTTTTTAGTGTTTATTTACACACACACACACAAACACCTTTTTCTTCTAATATATTTACTGACTGGTGCTGTTCATCTCATTTGTAATTTGCTTTGGATAATAGCATCCTGCTAAATGACTAAATATAAATGGGAATACAAAACAATTTATTCGAATTGAATGTCATCGAAACGAGAATGAAAATAAATGAAATAACTAAATACGAAGGTAAATACTTTTATACATAAAAACAGCAAGAGTCTGGTTAAATGAAATGTTGTGTATTAGGTTTACTAATTAAATGCACCAGCCCATAAAACCCTTGGAGAGAAAGAGAAAGAGAAAGGGAATGCAACACAGAAGGTTAAGGTGAACAGTCATTTCTCAGTAGGCATGTGGTGTGATCTGTGAGAGAGGTGTAGTGTAGTTTAATGTAGGCTCTAGGAGATTAGGCTACATGCAGCTGGCTGAAGCAGACCAACCTGTATTTGTTTCAGAGTAAATGACAAACAAAAATGAAATCCAGTGTTTGTAAGAACTATTTTAATTGTAGTGTGGCAATCATGCAAATTTACATTTGATCTTATTCAGATACTTAGTCAGTTTTCTTGAATAGCACATAGTTTGTTTTAACCCTTATGCAGCTTTCAAAATTACAAATAAAATACATCTGCCAATGTAGCATTTATCATTTTTTTATATGTTTTTACTGGCTTAACAAACCTCTAACCAATATGTTTAAATCCAAGAAGGCTATTCATGTCAGACTCACAGAACAAGGTCATGTGGGCATCAGAACGCTATTTGAACGCCCACATGAGTGGAGTGGTGCATCATTCATTTTTCTACTGTTAGTTATAGATTACAATAGCATTATTAATATATTTTAAAAAAGCTTTTTTTTATGGAACCTTTTTTACTGAAAGCTGATGGGTAAGTAATCTTTGTATTTAAACTAAGCTATTCTGTTTAGAAAGGGAACATGAGGTTAATGGGATTCAGCTATTTTCAATTAACAATCATAAGCCATAAAATCTATATAAAGAACTGGAAAATAAACAAATTATTTGAATTAAAATGACTTTTTATGTCTTAATATCTTAAAATGAAACAGGCATTAAAATAAAAATGTAATTCCTGAGTATAAATCAGGTCAGTGTGCAAACAGTTAATTTCCCACAATGCCTGCATGTTCACATAGAGCCTGAAATGACTCTGTTCTTAATTAGCATATTATGGGCTCTGTTGGGCTCTAATGGTCTTTCTGCTTGTTTTCATGATAACAATATGTGCATTTTAGAAGGTTGTTTAATAGTACGAACAGCATGATTTATGCCAGATACCCTCTAAGGTAGATGAATAAAACAATATAAAGTTTTCTAGTTTTAACGAGTGGAACTTGCCATTTGACCTTTTCACATAGAGTTAATTGTAATTTTTCTCATTGTGAGTCAGACTCACAACCATTTTCACATTATTTCAAAAGATTTTAGATAAATTAGATCGGCAAGTAATGACTTGGATAACCACAATTATCCTAATAGCCTGTTACATTTTGTGAGTATGAAACAATGATAGAACAAATAACCTTAGCTTTATATGCTCAGACTAAATGCCTTTAATGATGTGTTTTAAGAGGAAATACAAAGGAATACATTACATTATTTCTTTCTTCACTTGTTTGTTTGTCCCTAAAATGTGATGCATATATTTACTGCATTTGAATAAATCAAAGGTTACAGTAGATTTTTAAAAAATAATAATAAATAAATAATGAAAACAACCTTTTTTTTACGTATAATAAAAAAAGTTTATGTATGGGTGGCACAGTGGCTTAGTGGTTAGCACGTTCGCCTCTGGGCCCTGGGGATTCCCATTCCGACTGCAAATCTGGGTGGAATTTCCATGTTCTCCCTGTGTCCACGCGGGTTTCTCTAAATTGCCCATAACAGTTCTCCACTGGATGGGCATGGGGAACCCCCGCGACCCTAGTACAGGATTAAGCGGAGGATAAGGAAGGAATGAATGAAAGTTAAAGTACTAAATAAAATAATATAAAAAAGTCATTAATACATAAGAGGCAAGTTCTTAAATAAAAAAATTAAAATTTGAAATGCAGGGATTTTTAGAGAACTAATAATTGTTACACGTTGATGCTTGGATTAAAAGTCTACATTGATGAGATGGAAGATTTTAATGTGTGCTTACGCAGAGGCCATGTCAGCTCTCCAGACATTATGTCCAGCCAAGGCTGCATGTCTCACATCTGCTGTGGCTCCAGTATTGCAAAGTGGGAAATACATAAAGCCTATCTGGACCTGTCTGTATTATCCAAAATAAACAGAAGATTTTTCTGTCAAGAACATGATAGATATTAATCAGTGCACTTTGGTCAGCAGCAGTTTTAACACGTGGCCACCTGAGTCAGTACATGTTAACTGTCTGAGTGAATGTTAGGATTTGTGGTCTGTATTCTCCGTGGACGTAAACACCACTGCAGCCAAGTCACACAAACAGAAAACTCCCATCACACTTAGTCAACACTACACACTTGATGAACCCATGGCTCAAGGGTTATCTCCCAGAAACAACACAAAATAAGATGTTGAATTATTGTCACCTTCGATAAAGATGTGTCAAAATAGGAAATCGATTTGTCTTCCATACCTGTGTAATCACTAAATGCAAGAAATTATACAAAAATATTTAAATAAAAACTTGCTTTAATTTAAAGTGTTTCTAGTTTTTATTCCTAGTAATTAAATGACCTGTAGCTACATTGTGTCTGTTTGCACATATTACTGATTTCCAGAATCTGTCCTGTTTCATGAGTAACAAAAAGTGACGGGCCTAATCCCTAATCATACATTAGAATGGGGGGGTTTGGCTTTTTTTTGGCATGTATTTCGTGTTATATTATCTGTGTGGTTTTTTTTATAACCTGCAGTTGCTGTCGGCTTAAATAGTTTACAATAGCATGTCAATGAAAAAGCATGCGGAAAGGCAACGCAGTTGTAACCCCACTTTGTGCCGATTAATAAAAGATGGCCTTCTTTAATGATGGCCTATTGTTTTGGGCCGAGCCCTTCACTGTTGTATGGCCCACAACTGATTATCCTTGGAGTGGCTGAGCATCCCGTCTGTGAAGCATCTTCCTTAATCAGACACAAGAACAGCAGGCTACCTTGTGTGTCCAGAGAGAGCAGGAAGAAGAGCTGACAAACTACGCAAACCGGTCAGCATGATGTGTGTATGGGTTTGGAGGAGTAAGTGTATATGAGAGTGAATAGTAAAGAAGGAATCTGGTTGGACAAAAAATTGGTTTCTCCACTTATATAATTGTATTAGAAAAACTGGTATATAATTCTTATCAATTAGTAGTCAATAATCTTTTAACATTTGCCTCAAGTAACACTGACCCCAGTGTAAAATTACAGGTACATTAAAGAGTACAACTGATTGGAATAGGGACAATGTACTTTTGTAGCAAATGCAGTATCTAAAACAAAATTCTTATAGCATGTTCTGACTAACAAAACACGGTATGTGTAGTTTCTAAATAATTATGAATACTTTTCCCAATATGTATATTCCTAATTTTGCTAATGGCTGAAATAATGAACTCTAAACAAGTTTGTTCTAATAAGATTCAAGATACAATAAAATTGTACTTTTGTTTTTTTTGTAACATGAAATGGTTTGGTGTTGTATTTACTCACAGCATTGTAAAGTTCCAGCATAGTATAGTAAGTTTATAGGATATTCGTTTAAAAGGATCATGCGATAATCCAAAATGTATTTCTCATGGCTGTGATGTAAAGTGGGTGGCTCAGACAGTTAGGTTTTTAATTATATTAAATAGATGTTACTTCAAAGCTGTACATATGTATATATTATATTATTATATCATGTATATATTATGTGTATTTATTATAAATAGCATATTATTTGTTAGCATTGTTGTTGTGTCATTTTTAATGATTTGGCAGTGAAAAATCACAATAAACGTTAAGAGCTCAACACATTGCTCATTACTTTGCCCTGATGTATTGTTATTTTTCAATTCTGTTGTATTTCTTGTGGATTCTTGCTAAAACAAAACACTCGTATACACTTCAAAGTGAACCAAAACTCAGTGGTAGGTTTGAAACCCAATGCTGTTTAAAGCGATAATTCAAAGAAAACTGGAGAAAAGTGCTCCCAAGACCCAAATCAGTGCTCTGGCTTGCTGGGGATAAAAACTTGCTGTTGTTTTCAGAACCAGGGGCCTAATTAAGAAATTATTACAGAAAAATCAATCTGCCCCACATTTGGCTCCATTGCAGCTGTAAGAGCCCGAAGCAAAGGCCAATCAATGCCTATCACAAGGTTGATCAATTGTTGCTTTTCTTTTGTTTAAAACTTTGTAGCTGCAGGTTTGTGAAACACAATTAATTGTGAAACCACACTGTTATGTGTAACAAAGCAGATCTTTACCAGTTTTATTTCTAGTGTAAGTAGAGCATTAAAGATTTTATTTTATGTTAAAATCTTTGATGTTTAACACACTTGCGACACTCTGACATTATTCTATGGTAATTTTGAATAGTTTTATAATTGTGTGCAGAACATATTTAGAAAACAACTAATGTTAATTACAGAAGGTAATATATTATAAAACAAGTTGTACACATTTATTTAGTAGATTGTGGAATGCATTGAGAACCAAATAACAAAAATGATGAAAAGTGTAAATCAAAATTATTATCCCATGGAGGTCTGAATTTGGAATCATACTCAAAATCAAGTGAAAAATCAAATGACAGGCTGATCCAACTTCAGTGAAAATTCTTCAAGTTAAAACGAGGCTTAGTAGTGTGTGTGGCCTCCACGTGCCTGTATAATCTCTCTACAACGCCTGGGCATGCTCCTGAGGAGGTGGCGGATGTTCTCTCCTACGGCCCTCTCCATGTCTCCTGGTGTACTGGACTGTTTCCTGGTATCTGCTCCATGCTCTGGACATTGTGCTGAGAGACACAGCAAACTTTCTTGTCACAGCTCGCATTGATGTGCCATCCTGAATAAGCTGCACTACCTGAGCAACTTCTGTGTGTTGTAGACACCGTCTCATGCTACCTCTATGGTGAGAGAACTGACCAAATGCAAAAGTGACCAAAACATCAGCCAGA
>JAOUQT010000047.1:8417535-8427840 GCA_025769995.1 Xyliphius kryptos
AGGCTTTACACAAGGATTTGCAACACATTAGTGGATATTTCTTAAAAAAAAAAAAAAAAAAAAAAATTCAGTGGCACTGAGGCCGGAATTCTGTGCAGACCACTGGAATTCTTCAACGCCAGGCCCCTTAAGCCAGACTTTATGGGTACAGTCCTGCTGGAACATGCCTTTCCAAAAACGTTGCCACAAAGCTAAAAGAAGACAACTGTGTAACTTGTTTCTGAGGCATTAAAAATACCGTTCAAAGGAACGAAGAGTAACAACGGGGATATTTAATGCCATATGCAGGTGCATAGTGTACTACTGTTTTGCTTTGCATATTTATACATGGACTGAATTGACTTAACTGACTTAAACACATTAAAACACTTCATTTTGATTCTACATAAAGTAATGAGAGATGGTTTTACATCTCTATAGTATTTCTTCACCAGTAGTATTTTTGCCATTACTAGTCAATCAGTCGCTGTTACAGCGATTTACTGTCAGAAACTGCCAAATATGTGTGTAGACTTCCAGCCTGTTGGACTGCTAAAACGAGCATAAGTACCATTAGACTAATGGCAGATTAGATTGGGGTGATGCTTAAACTCCACCACTGAATAAGTAAAACTATTAAGATATCTGATCCTGATTTGCCACGATGCCATTAATTACAATTCACAAAACAGATTTAAACTCTACAACTTATGCTGGTGAACAGTATTGTGGATGTTTAGATCAGCCTTTCTAAACTGGTGGGTAGCAACTAGGGCTTGGACGATACGGCCTAAAATCACTATTGAGATATATTGAGCACTTCACCTCGATAACAATAAATGAAGAATAATTTTTATACACACATATCCTAAAAATACAAAATGTATAAGGCCAACATAAATAATTTACAGCCATATTGATGGTACAATTCCCTTTTTATTGCCCCATAGTCACGTGACTACCCTACAGAGAGCAGAGTGCAACCTCTTAAAGCAACATGATCGAAGCCAACAAAAAAGACAAAACAACTTTTCTTTGAATATTTTTAAGATACCGAAAATTCTGATATGAGCAAAATGATGTCGGTTATCGCCATAAATTTCGATATTGTAAAATTCGGTATTTTGCTCAGGCCTAGTAGCGACCCTGAAATGTGTTGCGGACACATTCTGGATGGTTTGCAGACAGCTTCATATAAAAAAATAAAAAATTAAATAAGTAATGCAACATATGTATTTGTACTTGTCTTTGATCTCTAAAAATATATTGTGAGAGAGAGGGGCCATGGCATTTAACATGGCAGCACAGTGACTTTACTGGGTTGTGCCACCACCTCACTGTATGCAGGTTCTGGGTTAAATCTTCATAAAGAATTAACCAGCAAATTAGTGTGGAGTTTATAACTCAATGGAAAAGCACATTCTAATATTTCCATAAGGTGTAAATATGTTGCTCTGCAATGTACTGGCAACCTGGACAAAGGCCCCCATAACCCTCATCAGGAGAAACAGCTTAAAAAGTGAATGACATAATTGAATAATGGTTTTGTGAACCGATTCTTTTGAGCTTGTGGTGGTCTATCCCATGTTTTGTGAACAACAAACATCTTGTTGATAAATGAACATTTATATGGACCGATCTAGTGTGGCTGTTGTTTTCTCTCATAAGCCTGTCTACACTGCATGCTTATAACAAGCTGATCACACGTCTAGACATCGTGAGGTCATCATCAAGCTCAAGAATGAGAGTAAAACAAAGCTCTTCTATGATAATCCTTATTGCAAGCTGGTCAAAATAAACACATGCATAAGGTTAAGAAGCAAGAAATAAACTCGTAGTGATATACTTCTGAAGATTTAGGTGAGCGCCCTTCTTATGTCGGTACAAACTTAACCCTAGATTCAGAGCTGGATTTGAATCAAAGCTCTGAAAACTCAAAAGAAGGGATGCAGCTCAAAGACACTCTGTCTATTAGAATGATCATCCCCAACCTCCTCTGCTGTTTTATTTGTGTTAAGTGCTTCAACTCATCACTGCCCACACAAACATACACATGCACAAAGAGCGAGTGAGAGAGCGAGATAGAGAGATGCTGGGTGGGAGGGCAGGGCGTCTTTTCATCTAAAGCAAAATGCAAAAGATTCATATGGACAAATGTTTGTATGAGGAAGAAAAACACTTGTGAAAAACACAAGTGAAGCTGGAGCTACATATCTTGGCCTGAATGAAGCAAATGCTCATTTAGTTAAAGACTGTAGTTAAGATGGCTGCTGAGGGGAGCATGGCGCACTCTCTGCTGGCCCAGCTATTTCAGCCTTTGGCCGCAGCAACCCGCTAATGAGAGGGAATGTTGTGTTTTTGGGAAATCTAATTTGAGGCCCTTGTTTGTTATTCTGGCTTTGTTTTTTTTTAGCACACAGGCAACAAAAAGATGTTTTTGCACCTCTCCTTTAAATTCAGTATCTTTCCTGGGTCTCTAGCAGCTAGACTTTTACTAACTGAAGACTACTGAAGAAAAGCATTGGCCATCATTCATTAAAATAGCTCTTTCTGAGCACAACTCCAAATTAAGAATGTAATTAATTGTAAGGTTATTTTCCATGTCACTAAAGCATATGTAGATTTGGGCATCTATATGCAATTTAAACACAAATATTAATAGCCATCCTTTTTCTAAATGAGACTTATTGCTTGTTTAGGGAATTGGGGGTTGGTGGGCGTTAATTAATCCCCGCTTTTTAAAAGTAAATGGCATTCATTAGCAGGAAGCGAAGCCAAGTTACATTATTTACATGGCGATAATCTGGATGTTTTTGCATGGGCTCTTTTAATGTTACGGAAATAATTGTAGAAAGGATGAGTGCAATCACTATGTTCTTTTTGTCTTGACTTCCAAAATAATTAAAACAGAGGAACAGATGGAGCTGCAGCTCAGAGATGCTCTTTATCTTCTGATCATGGATTCAGACTTGCACAAAACCGAAATATACACATCTGTCAATTCACCACCAATTTCTTACGAAACAAAGAAAATCTGGTAATAAACCATACATTCAACTGCTACTCTTTAAGAATACTCACTCAGTCTAGCCATTACGTGGCTTCAATGTGAGTTATACTGTCTTATGGGAAAGTTTGGCCTCTCTGTGGTAAAAAATGCCTGGATTTTATATTCAGTGAATTTATTATGACAGTAAACATGTAAAGAGTAAATGTTTACAACAGAGAAAAAAGATAAACAGCGGCACACAGAAAAGTAAACAAATCTTGCCATAATAAAGCAATAAGGCATGCAAGGCTATGCATTATGATAAATTAATAACAGAAAAGTGATGTTGTTAGTCACTGCGTGTAGTAGAGTAAGGTTCCTGTGATTTATTTAAAATAATGTACAACCTCAAATTAGGTTATAAAATGGTTACAAAAACACTATAACATAAAACAAGGTCTAATTTATAAATGTGTTTATTAAAACAAAATTATTAATGAACTGGTTTTCGGTCACTTAATCTAATCCAATCAGAGTTAGAGACCACAATTACCACACAGTGACATAATGCCCTATAAAATGTATATTTTTTACTGTTTATTAAATGATTATTGAGACCTGTGTCAAAAAGCTTCATAACATTTATGTCATGTCTGTTTTAGATGAGGAATTTCTTAAGTACTTATAACTGTCCATGGAAGCTTATAAGCTCCTTTTAGATACATTAGGTAAAGTGTTGTTTATTATATCTATAAAAGAGACTGCATCAATATTAATATTTAAAGTATTGCTAATTAAAGCACCATTAGTAGTCATGTAAACGGTATAATCCAATGCATTTAGCTGGTAAATATTCACACATTTTCTATGTGACGGTTACTTCCTGCTTAATTTTTTTATGAAACTTAAATTGGTTCACTGAATATTGTGGCCATGGTAGCTCAGTGGTTTGGGGTGTTTGGGCTGTCAGTCGGAAGGCTCAAACCCCGAGTCCATGTGGGCTTTTGAGCAAGACCCTGAGGCATAAATTGCTCCAGGGGTGGTGGAGCACCCTGACCTGGTATTCCTGACCCCAACCATGAAGTTAGGATATTTGTGCTGTAAGTTGCTTTGAATAAAAGCATCTGCAAAATGATGTAATATAATGAATAACACATAACTTTAATATTTGTGTTTCTTGGTCAACTATCGGAGCCACGGCAAGTTATTAAAAAGCATAAAAAAAGTACCTGTAATTAAAGCATGTTATCTGCTTTATCACCAGAACACTCAGTTAGTGATACAATAAACACAATAGTTATAATAAAGAACACTCATTATATTAGTTATTGTATTAATCTATTTTAATTTTTAATTTCACTCTTTGGAAATGAATGCTAATAAAAAAAAAGGACGTACTGATTTATTCAGAAATTAAAGATTTAGTACTGGCTTTATCTGCCAAGATCTATCCTTGAATTGAAGCTACAGTATGTGGTTGCAGCATTGAGAATTAAGGATTAAGGAGTGTAAAGCACAAAATTATTATAAAACGGGTAGTTCCGGTCCGCCAATCTGACTGGCTGTGCCATTTGTCCAGCGTGACATTATTGACAATAATGCACGCCTCTAACCGCTTTACATTTATATCAAAGGAAATACAGATTAATATAAAAAGCAAGCTAATTCTAAGTCAATATATTATTAATCAACAATCTTAAAAACTGGACTAGATCATTTTGTGGAAAACAAGCTCATTAATAATTTTATTTAGGATAAACACATTTATGAATCAGACCTTGCTTTTTTATTATAATATGTTTGTAACTGTTTTTTAAAAGCAACATAGCATTTGAGGTTGTATATTATTGTGAATATATCAGGGGAAAGCTATGTACACTTCGAGTCCAAGAACATTGTGATTTATTTACAATAATACATGCCTTATCATGCCTTATTGCTTTAATGACCAGTGGCTTGATATATTGGTGTTTGCAGTGAAAACACTTCACTGGCACCCAGATGCATCCAGGACAGGATTCCAGTCCATCCCTGGGCATACACTCACACACACACACACACACATTATATAAGGTCAATTTAAAGCATTTGATTCACCTTGAATCCATGCTTTTGGAAGGAAACCTGAGAACCTGAAGAAAACCCACGTGTACACAGGAAGAACATGGAAACTCCATCCAGATTGGGATTTAAACCTGGATCCGCCACACTGGGAGGCAGGGATGATAACCACTAAGCCACCGTAATTCCCAATATAGTTTGACTTTATTTTGAACAATGCTTAAGCAGTCATAGGCTTGTAGTTAACGAACCAGCCTTGCAACCTGAAGGTCCCAGCTTTGATTCCTTTGATTCCACCAAGTACTATGGCTAATATGTTTTGGGCATATACATACCTGCCCACCGCACTCAGCATGTGTGCTTATATGTGAAGGAAACATTTTCCTGTGTGTAATCACAGAGGCCCAAAATAGCTTAAAATCTAGTGTACAATGACACCGGGCAAAATACTGTTAACACTGACTTGGAGCAACGTGAATTAAACTTTCTTTGTGCAAAAGTCATCAAGTAAAAGGAGTTGAAGAAAGAAATTTGGGTAAAACGTTCCCTCACTCTGCAGCTTTACAGACATCAGGACAGGGGTGAAGGCTTCTGTGATACACCTCAGAAGTATACAGGAAAGAAGTGTTAAAATTTCATATTGATAAATAATGCTGTTTAAGCAGACGATCTCTCTGAACAGCACATGTGGATATATGTTTAGTGAGCTAGGTTAATCTCAGCTACTATTGACAGCTTGTTTCCGGGCTACGATCAAACGTTTCTATGACATGCTCTTCAGCCTCTCTCTCTCTCTCTTACTGTGTCAGCCGGGAGTCAGCTCTGACAGTCTCAGAGGCCGTTTCAAAGACAGGGCCGACTCGTGTCAGGCCTCTATAAAGGAAGATGAAACAGGAGCCGCCATGGAATCCATTTAGTTCCATTCATTATGCTTTTATGTACAACCCCTGTGTTGGAGATGGAGGGTGCAATCTGCATGTCTAATACAGGGTTTGCTGCTTGGCTTTTTTTCCTTGCTGAGAAAAATACAGCTACAAACAGCAAAGTGGTGAGAAGGTTAAAATGAAATACAATTTTCCTCACAGTGCCGTATGTCAGAAAGATATGGCTATGGCTCACACCACAAACAAGGAGCTTGACCTAAGTGTGACCTGTAAGTGACCTCTGTTACACTGAGCAAAATAATTTCAACATCATTCCACCAGGAATGCCTTTCACAGAGATGCCGGCAGGCAGACACACAGGGTCAGGATGACGCTCCATTAGACCTAAGGCAAGGCCATTAAATAAAAGTGATTGGTGACAACAAAACTGACCATGACATCCTGAGCCACTAGCTATAAGTACCTTCTCTTCTTTTCCATTGAGCGACGTCCATTGGTCAGACTACAGAACCATACAAAGTCCTCTGACTCCCCCTCCCATCATTCGGTGCTGTTCTTGTTATAATCAATCTGTTCATCTGTGAGATCAAAGGCACTTGCTACATTTGCTACCAATGTACATTTAACCTTACTCAAGTCCTTCCATGTTGTGTCTAAATATTAATGACAATCAAATCTCACACCCATCTAATGTCAAGCAATTACCCCATGTATTGAACTTTGGCTCTCCTGACCAATTAAAATGTGCCTGCAATAATGCATTAAGGTACATCAAAGGAAAGTGCTATTGATCCAGACCTGAACTTCAGCATTTACTGTTAGAAAAGGAGGAAAGCCCATTTTATTTGGGAAGACAGGATAAATCCTAAGGTGCTCAGTGGCCTAGAGGGTAGCATGTCAGTCTCCAAGCACAAGGGATCCAGGTTTGAATCCCAAACTAGCTGAGGTTTCCATGTTCTCCCTGTGTGCACGTGGGTTTTCTTCAGGTTTCTCCCATAGTCTAAAAACATGGATTCAAAATAAATCGGCTGCTCTACTTTGCCCCGATACAGTCTGTGCGTACGAGTGGGTGCTCAACAATAGATGATTTGTCTAAATTAAATTTTGTTGCTAATCCGACCGCATACAAACTGAGAAACCTATTTCCATTTAAATCAATGTAAATTCAATTATTTATTCTAGAGAGTTCAAAATACATACCAAACACATTTTCTAGATAATAAATGTACTTTTGAATACTGAAAACAAACATTAAAATAAGTATTTTATATTCCTTTACAAAAAAAACAATCTAAAAGACTAATGTAAATAGTAAAGGAACATTTAACAGAACGGCATTCACATTTCTCGCCATCTAACTGTTTTTGATTGATCCAAATTACTAATAACTTTTTGAAAACCTTAAATCTCTGTTTGTAAATGCATTACTGGCATTTGTTACATTAGCCCTCTTTATTGCTTCCTTTTTCACCAAAATGGAACGACGTGATTCCGTACACGTGGCCGATTTCAGCAATTTTAATACAACTCTTGTATTTTCAATGATTTCCTTCTTGAACTCGATTGGAGTTTCTGCACTTTGGGCTGCTGGCTCGGGAAAGAGTTTTTGGTCCCATGATAAAGACGTTTTTTTATTTACCAAGGGAAACTTATTGGGGACACAATGAGATTAGCGCCTGCACAAATTTGAAGTAATTGGTGATAACAGTGATAAAATTTTCAAAAAGAAAACTAATGAACACCGAATCCAGTGATATCTGGGTATCTCTTCTGCACCCGGAACGTTTTCTCCTTGATTGGCATGGGGATCCCCCCTCCCGCTATGACCTTAGTAGAGGATTAAGAGAAAGATAATGAGATGCGGAAGAATCTTACACACTATTCAGAGGAGATTTTTAACTACTTATCACATGCACCAAATGATCCATATAACACTGAAAGCACAAGTTGACCAGTCTATATACTGAAATTTAAGCTTTGTCAAACTAACACACTTAACATTAAACATGGTTCTTAAGCTTTTAAATGCACCGCCTCTTACATCCTTGGTGCTGTACAATTGCTCTGCTGATTAATATGAATGTCAAAGTAAACACACTTGTGATTAAGTTAAATATTGGCACATCATATTCTACTATAAATAATGCAAAGTCCCAAAATGTAACAAAATTTTTATTTTTATTTTTTTAGGACCAATCTGCTCGTATATGGTTAATGTGATCCAAATGGAGATAAAAATGGATTTACAAAAGTGTCTTTTAAAAGGTCAGGGCTTTGTATCAAGCTGTCTCTGGCCTAGATCAATGACAGCTGGTAGATTGACTGGAATTCAGTGCAACCAAAATAATCATGAGCGATGTATCTGATTTGCAAGTAAGGCAGTGGGAGGGCACATATTCTGTACAGTTTTAAACAGGTCTAAAATTTTTCCCAGTTACAAATAGTTCCTTTGGCCAATCAACAACAGCAGTCAACTGGAACAGCAGAACATTCACTCGTTAGCTTGCCCTGCGGCCTCGTGTAAACACTAATGACTCTGCACGCCAGCAAAAACCTCTCCGCTGGTTCTTGTCATCCGCAGAGTGGGAAAAAGATGTGGGGAAGCACCACTGTAAATGATTTCTTGTTATACAGACCAGTTTAGAAAAGTATTGTTTTAAAGGGCTGAATGTCTGCCGAGGCATCCGATTAAAAAACAGTCATTCATGACAATTGTATTAAGTTCGACTTCAGCCAACATGCAACGATACGAACCAAAATTACAAACCAAATGAAAACGGAAATTCTTGCAAGAAACAAATAATTATTCTTCGAAATAAAAAAAAGTAATAAAAGCTGAAAGAAGGAGGAAAAGAGGAAAAAAAATAATGGCACGTGTCTTTAGGCATTATATGGTGGTCAGGGGAGTCTCTATCCCTGGTAGGGCCTGCAGTGGCCTAGCCCTCACTGACCCCTTTGTGCTCATCTTGAAGAAAAGGCCAGCACAAAGGCTGCGTTGAGATAGACATAAAAAAAAACAACCTCAGTGTATCAGCAGAAAAAGCCTATTCAGGCAAGGAGAGAGACTATGCCTGGCAGGATGAGCTACACCAGGAGTTCTAACTAAACAACACACAAACAGCTTAGGAAAATAAGTCAATAAAGAAAAAAAAACAAGTGAAGTATACACTCTGACTAAATAGGAACCTTGAAACTGTTGACACGGCTCGCAAACTTGTAAATGCCGGAGAATAAAGAGTGACCACATTTCTCTTTTAGCACAAATAGAGCACTAAAGTGGATGAAGAGATAGAGTGATTTATGCTTTTAAGTGGGGTCAGCTCTGTATGTCAGAGTCACAGAGGAGCAGTTCCCAGTGTAGGTAAATGCTGCATTGGAACAAACCAGAACACTTGAGCCCATTATCTAGTTCAGGGTCAGAGTGTGTATTGTACTAACAGTTTAACCAAACCCACTGAGAGATAATGTCCTGTGAATGAATTGCGTCTTCTTCCCATCGGTTTTCGAGATGAGTTTTTCAGACGCACAGTTAATTCACATACAATTACAGGTAATTGTCGTGTTCGAATCTCTGCTCTAGTGCCGTTCCCAGCACGCTTGTCGTTGTTAAAACATTTCTATATGTAGACAAAAATCTCGACATTATCCTGCTTGCTCATGAGCTACCTTGCATTTACTCGGTGCCTCGTGCTCGGGCATAACCTATAATTAAAGATTTGTGAAAGGAAAGCAGTGTTTAGAATGGTTTATGTGAAGGCTGTCCTGAAAAGTTTGACCACAGGGTAGTTTTTAGACAGGCTTTTAGGCATTCGGGCCTTATTAAACAAAGACCATGCTGGTCCGAAAGCGCCGGCAGAGATTTACAGATCCGGTCTACGTCTGCTGTTTCAGACGGCATACGGCGGCAGAGCATCGCTGGGCTTGGTGAGCACGAAATCACATGTGTGTGTGATGGCTGGAGCCTCACTCAAGTCAGCAGAGGTGTGTGGATTTGAACACAGTCAGCAGAGAGAATAAGGAAGGTGACATAGGTCTGCCAGGCCTACATTCCAGTTTTCTCACAACCTGATCTGAAGTCTTGTGAACGTTGGCTTTAGCGCCATCGTTAGTAACACTTTCTGAGGACTGGCAAACAGACAGGAAGCTCTGCTGTAACTAAACACAAGCATAGACAAATGCAATGACCGGGTCACCACAGACTGCTGAAATTGAACGTGGGCATTCGAGCTGCTGTTTGACTTTGGAATATATTTGAAGAAACCAATCTTTCTTGCAACATATGTTGCTTTATATTTTAATACTCATCTTACAATTTTGAAGATTTACAACTTTGTCTGCACTGTAAATACATACACTTGTCCTGCTTCAAAGTTCTTATATATGCATGCATGC
>JAOUQT010000047.1:8462481-8481625 GCA_025769995.1 Xyliphius kryptos
AAAAAAAAAAAAAAAAAAAAAAAAAAAAAAAAAAAAAAAAAAAAAAAAAAAAAAAAAAAAAAAAAAAAAAAAAAACAAAGCTCTAAGTAGATGTCGCATTAGCTGTTCGGATGGGAGGAAGAGAAAAAGAAGTGAGGAACCTTTGCGAGGATCAAAGAAAGCCTTTCAAAAGCACCTAACAATTGTAACTAAACAAAACACTCATGACTGGATGACATTACACAGGTGCTGCTTTTAAAAAGCAAGCATGCTGTGCTCCTGCATAGGGAACAGTGTGATATGGGCTGCATCTGGATACTTAAAAATCTCCCAATATAGAAAGCGATGTAGATGAGACGAGATGCACTTGTATTCAAAGGCCAGTGGCAATCCGAAAACGTCTTCATCTTCATTAATTTCCATTCCCTGTGTGTCGACAGATTGAAGGATATCCAGATTATATGGACCAGTCAGATATGTGACCGATGAAAACAGCGAGGAACAATATTAATAACCATCATAACTGTAGCCAGCCAACAAGGTGCAGACACAACGGCATGGCTGAAGGCGGAAATCTTCTGTAAAGAGAATTAAGCACCACTATCAGTCTCTGTCCGAGAGAGAGGGCCTTGAAACAAATGAGGGTGACTCCCGAGGCTAGACGCAATGCTGCAATCTCTGTGATACTCAGCCTCATGAAAAAGGACAGCCTTGTTCAGACACCAGCGCAGATGATGGATGGGACCCATGGAATGAAGGAGACAAAGTAGAAAGCAAATAATTCTGTCAGAATGTCCATGGAAATTGAGAAATACACACAGTTGAACACACACACACACACACACAATGTTTTTATGCATCGTGGGGACTTCATATACGTTGATTCACTTCGTACAGACAAACCTAATCCCAAAATAATAATACCTCAATACTAACCATAAATATAACTATACAACATGATTTCAACTAAAAAAAGTTTGGTTCCCACTATGTTATATTAAAGCAATACTGTACGAGAGGACGAGCATTATTGTGAATAAATCAAGAGAAAGCGAAACCAAGTTGCCGTTACACCTCGTTCCCCTGATTTGTTAACAATAAGACACATCCTAGACATTATAATATAAAAAAAGTTTAATTTACAATATAATCTAGTCTGTTTTTTACATTGAACATTGATTTCTAAGCAAGGGTACACCAGCTTAGTTCTCGTCAGGAAATGGTTTGAATTTTTTAATATTGATCTGTATTTCCAATCATGGTACATGATTTAATAAGGTTCTGCTACGTTTGCACGTTTTATGCATTGATATTAATGAGAAATGGCCAGAGGTGTGCAATATTGTCAATAAGTTTATGGCTGACCAAACGGCTCAGCCAATCAGATTTAAGAACAGGAACTTCTCATTTTATACATACTAGTATGTACATTAATAGTCAAACGTTTGGACACACCCACTTTTTGCAACACTTATTGTCCAAGTTATCAATAAAGACAGGGCATGTATTAAATGTGGGCAGCTACAGGAAGCCAATGAGGAGAGATGAGCAGTGCAGTAGCCTGTCTCGATGGGGTTGGTTAAACAGAAGACGAACTGCAGAGTTCTGGATCAGCTGATTTTGCAAACTGGCAGACCCGCTAGTAATGCATTACAGTAGTCAAGCTGGGAGAGCTGGGATGAAATTGACAATAAGTAGAGAAATAAGAGGGTGTAGTAAATAAGGTGGCTGGTGGGCAAATAACAGCAGTTTAAAATGTGACGTTTATAGATTCCACATGACTTCTTATTTTGCACATATTTGGAAACAGCTAATCAGGCATCCAGGATGCATTAGTGGCTACTGGGTCTCAGCTTAAAAGACAAAAAAGACTACAGTCATTAACAAAAAAAACTTTAGGATTATTGAAATACACATGCACAGATCTATGTCTGTATAGATGCTTTCATATTGTAAAATACCTTGAAACAATTGTAAGGAAAATGCCATCCACCTCTCAGCTCTGGGGATCCAAGTTAAAATCCCAATAAGGGTGGATTTCTATGATCTTCCCTATAGGGTTTCTCCTGGTTCAAAAATTGCCCCTATATAAAGTATGCCCGGGTGGCACATGGCTTAGTGGTTAGCACTGGGAATTCCTGATGTGGGTGGAGTTTCCGTGTTCTACCAGTGGGTTTTCTCTGGGTTCTCCGGTTTCCTCCCACAGTCCAAAAACATGGATTCCAGATAAATCAAATACTCTAAATTGCCCTGTATAGTGTGTGTTTGTGTGTGTGGATGTGTAAGTGAGTGTAAGCCCAAAAATGGATTGGCACCCTGTCCTGGGTGTATCTGCCCAGCGCCTGATATGTTCTCCCCTGGATGGGTATGGGGAACCCCACTGCAACCCTAGTAGAGGAATAATCAGAAGGTAATGAATGGATAATGTATGCCCACCAATGGATTTGTGCCCTGTCCTGGGTGCATATGTCCAGCCCCTGAAATAGATAGACATGGGGATGGAACCCACCTTCCCATGTGACCCCAGTAGACAATCAAGTAGGAGATAATGAGATGAAATGTAAGTAGGTTAAAGGCAAAAACATTCTAATATGAATATTATATATATTTTTGTGATGGGTGGGTTATGTGTTCACAAATAAATACCAGGTTTATCCCTTTTAATATTTCCTTAATAAATTCCTAAGTAAAAATTGCAGGCTCCCAGCAATAATACATTCTGATTTGCTAACATCTTTTTAATTAAACTCACGGTGATGTATCATAGATAACAGAACCATGAAAATAAAAATGATAAACCTATGTAATACACAGTGTATATCTTTTTGGTCTGGGTGCAACCATTTACCGTGAATACCCATTTGACTTTTAGTTTTAGTCTGTTTCTTTCAAAAATAATTACTTTATGTAGTGTGTTTCCTGGAAATGTAGATGAATTGATGGAAATGTTAAAACCAGTAGAAAAATAAGTTAGTTATAAATTAAACTTTCTAAAGCTTCTACAGTATTTCTAATAGGATATTTACAAGAATACTACATTAAAAAATATATTTATTTGCAGATTTTTGCCGACAAATCAGGAACAACTTATATTTCATCAACCAAATAAAAGCATTGGCTGATTTAATGATTATTAAAATCAATATATGAAAATAAAAAAATGCCTAAAAAAACTTACAGCATGTAGTTTTCTGCTGTAAAATGAACAGGATGAGTGTGAACTGTAGGAGCCCTGGATGTAGAGCGGTGGATTGTGAACATCAATGTTTACGGTTCAATGTGCAGCACATAAAGATTATCTTTACTTTAAAACCAGCAACTTATGTTTATTTTGCCCCAGTTTTTCTTTTTCAGGACAATTAGAGGTCTACACACTGGTTCCCAACAGAGTCAGGCGCTGCATAAGTCTGTTGTACTTTTTTTCGGTCTTCTGATTATCTGTTCAAATCTATACGTCTGTCTATATGCTACTCTGTGTAATGAGAGCCATGTAAGGCGAGTTGAGGCTGTACAGATGCTGAGTTTGGCTAAAGAAAAACAAACACAGACAGTGAGGAGGAGGATGAGAGATGGCTTTACTGCTTTTCCTGCTGCTTGGCACAGCAAGCCCGTTCTCCCACAAGCTTCCTCCGGCCTCTTAGCATCAAAACCATGGTCATTAGAACTCAGGCTAAATGAATGCCACTGAAAATCCATGCCAGTCAACATAAACATAATGGTGATCAAAGGCAGAGCACAGCACCACACACCAGAAAAATCAGCAAAGATCAGCACAGAAGGTTCGATCTATGTGTAATATCTTGTGTCTGCAAAGCCCTCCAATTATCATTCCTATTTCCTTTCAAGTTTCTTTGACAGATTTCATAACATGCTAATTAATCATCACACAATTAACAGAGGACCGTGCCATTTACTGAACTCACAGAATAACTGTGAAACATGGGATGTGGGGGGACACACACACACGTAGTGTCCGCATAACTTGTTGCTTAAAACGCATTATAAAATATTCTTCTCCCGTCTAGCGCTCTATTAACAATTTAACTGCCTGTAATTGTAAGCTTTCTTGCAACTGCTAGATTTTTTTACCCAAGCTTATTATTCAAATCTATGATGACTTCATCATTACCGACCAGCTGATCTAAATGTCTCTTAATCTGCTTTACCAACACTCGAACCAGAAGATTGATATTTTTCTAAATAAATATTGAGCCAGAATGCCGAGATTTATCAGGTAGCCTGATAAAATAACAGCCGAGGACAGAAAACGTTATTTATTGGCATCTGCCCTTTTACAGGTTTATTAATTTACCATGCTTATGGTTTTCAGGAGTTTAAGTTGCTGCATGTGGGCTGATTAATTTGCTGCAGATATCATGGAAGTGGCTTAGTGGTTAGCACCGCCGCCTTCCAAAACTGGGGATCCAGGTTTAAATCCAGTTCTGGGTGGAGTTTTTATGTTCTCCCTGTGTCTGTGTAACCCCCTGGGTAATTTTTGAGTTTTTCGGCTCCCTTTCCACAGTCCAAAAACATGGATTTAATGTAAATAGCCTCTATTTCAATATTTCAAAGAAGACCATGCTTATATAAAAACCCCAGTTTTGGTTTATTTTGCCTGTATTTTTTTTTATTTCTGATTTTGTCCTAATTGACTAAATTTCTTTACTTCTCTTCTGAAGTAGATCCTGCATTCTCTTTTTCACTGCTGCCTTTCCTCTTACTGCACAAATGTATCAAAGACGACAATATGAATAGTCAATTCCATTTTAGCTGACAATACAACATTGCTAAAAACTAAACAGGGACAGAACATTTCAAAAGAGCACATTAAAAAAGCTAAAAACTAACTAGATATTTACATTTCTAAATAAATAGATACTTTATTGGTCACAGGAAAATGTATGGAAACGAGTAGCTGTTCCATATTGTAGGTAAACAACAAAAAATGAACGATATATATATAAATATATATATAGATAGATATATATAAATATACAAATAGAAATCCACCCATTAATCTTATTATCTTCCGCTTAATCCTTAAGGGTCGATCCACATCCCCATACAAGGGAGAATGTTTTGGGTGCTGGGCAGATACACCCAGGATAGGGCACCAATCCATCACTGGGCGCATGCACAATATAAGGGCAATTTAGAGCAGCCAATTCCCATTAAATCCATGTTTTTGGACTTGGGAGGAAACGCCAGAAGCACCTGAACTTGATTTGATGCCCATGCAATTACAGTGCTTGACTGGTCCAGCCAACTTGCCGGACCTAAACCCAGTTGAGAATTTATGGGGTATTTTAAAGTGGAAAACGAAGGGGCACCAGACCCAACAACAAAGAAGAGCTAACAGCAAGGGTCAAGGAAATCTGGGCTTCCATAACTCCCAGGCAATGTGATGGCATGGGCATCAAATCAGGTTTTGGTGCTTCTGACATGGCATGGTCAAGGACCAGGTCCTGCTGGATGATGAAATCTGCAGACTGTTTTTACAAATATTAAGCTCGCTTTCAGGAGCTTAGTGAATTCCTGCATGGAATTTTAATAGGATGCCACCTGTGCAACAAATTCAGTTGTAAAATCTCCTCACACCAAAATATTCCACAGTGAACTGTATTATAACAAAATTAAACAGTTTGAAAATGGCAGCAACTCAGCCACAAAGTGGTAGGCCATGTACACTGACAGAGTGGGGTCAGCGGATCCCCAACTTTCTGAAGAATCACTACAGAACTCCAAACTTCATATGGCCTTCAGATTAGCTCAAGAACAGTGCGCAGAGCAAGCTCATATGTGAGTCAAGGCAAGTGAGTGAATATTAATCAAATCAGTATACAATTATATTAAATACGTTTTTAATGAATCTTAAATGTTTTTTTTTGTTGCTATAGATGTGATCCCTGTGCCCTGAGTACTCTGATTGAATAAATCATAGTATAGAGAGGTAATGATACATTATGCCCTAGAACACCTCTTTCCTGTGATTTATTCACAATAATAACATTTTGGTTATTCAATTTCATTGGAATTATAAATTTATCTTACTAGTTAATACGTTTGCTTTTAATCAGGAACGAGGTAAAATACACAGTGCCACACAGAAGGAGAGACGAGCCTGAGAATAAAAGTGAGCGGACAGATGTGTGTGTATGTGAGAGAGGGTGTTGGGTAATCAGGGCTCATTTCTCTAGGCTTTCTTCACTCAGCTGGGCACTGTTTTATTCATCGCCTGAGTCCTGACCCTGCCACACTCCTGTTCTGTCAAATCACTTCTGATTAAGACAAATCTTCATTACCCAGTCACTCAACTTCCCCCATTTATCATACACTTTCTTCCTCGTTTCCCTGTTCAACACACAGCGCTGCTTGTCTGCTTCCTTAAGGAGCTGATTACAGACAATTGGTGGAGGTGGAGATGTGAAGCTCTCTCATGGGTGATAAGACACAGGTTTAATGGGTACGAATGACCACAATGGCAAGCAAGTGCATAGTAATTGAACCATTTGTTTAAAGAGGAGGAAGGAGGGCAAAAATGAATACTTCTGCCCTCTCCCTTTAACTCAGAAGCACCAGTAGACTGCTATTGACTAAAAAGTGCTGCTCTCCAGTGGGGGTTTCGATAAAGACAGATGAGAGATCGAGTAGTGTTGATGATTTGAGAAACAAAGAAACAAAAATAACAACAAGCGTGAATGTAAACTTTCAAATAATCAACTCTATAGTAAAGTATAACTATAATGAAAGACTTTCTAGCACCAAATTCCACATAGTTACATTTCCAGTCAATTACCACCAACATGAGATGTAGAGAGCTCTGTAATCAGGACAAAAGCAAATTTGAGTCCTTACTCAGGTTCAGGTTTGACACTGCTCCTATATGTGTCACAACCGATACAAAGAGACAGCAGTGTAGCTGCTATGTGATCTTTATCTTCCAAAGTAATGACAAACTTCACAAACTTTATCAATAGAAACTTGATTATGGGATTATTTTGAGGCTCTAATGTGTTTTACCATTTTGAGATAACGTTTAAATGGTCCGTAAATACAATTGCATAGATGTTAAATGGAATTTTAATTATCTAAACAATTAAATAGCAGTCTTTTAATCTATCATATAATAAAAGGCATCTTTAATTACGGCCAAATATTAATTGCTTATTTCTTCTTTCTTTGTATAATTCCTCTTTTTAGTGGATTAACATAAAAAGTCATATCTGAATGTGCTGCTTGGAAATTGATCATGTTTCAATTACACATACAGTACCAGTCAAAGGTTTGGACACCGACTTTAAACTTGTCTATTTTCTGCACTTACTATTCAGAAGGTTTTACAAAATTACGGTTTTCATGTTTATGTTAGTGTCCTGTTGGTTTTCTGTTCACTATTGGACAGGACCATCACAGAAAAAAATGTAGTACTGGAACTGAGAACCTATGCATTAACAGACAACCTTCACAACAATAAAGATGTAAAATGTTTTTTACTCAGGACAAAAAAAGAGCTTTACTTCAGTTTCTGGTCCTGTTTGTTCTGTGTCATGCTATAGTTCTTCATATTTGGCTTGCGTTGTCCCTGTGTATTATCTGTCACTGCTCGTGTCATGCGTCATGTGACCAATGAAATGATTTGCTTTGAGTGCATGTAAACTAGACTATTAAAGAAGATAAATAGGATTTATGTCTGTGTTTGAACACTGCATTGTCTTTCTACAAATAGCCAAGACTTAATCAATCATTCAGCCTTAGTGAAGCATCCAAATGAAAACTAATAGCTGGTTGTAAATGTATGCGCAGGCCAGCAGCTTCAGGTTGTTTATTAAATAGCCAGAGCTTCCATGGGCCACTGGATATCCATACATTTACTGTACCAATGCTGGTCAATCAAATCAAATGGTCCACCTTCATTAATTCTTTAAGTTCTATACAAAACTTAATTGGTCTTTTCAGATTAGGGCTGTGTTGATGGAAAATGTGCACCAAACGTGACCAATTGCAATTAAAACTTGTATACAGTGTCAGCTGACTATATTATTATTGATGCATGTGTCACCTTATTTTGTCATTAGCTTGTTTTTTTTTCTCACAAACTGTCAGCAGAAATATTTATTCAAATAAATGTGCCACGTTCTTTGGCCAGGGTACAATCAGTGTCATTAACCGAAGCCATTCAAACTGCGTATGTTTTACAAATCAGTGTTCCGGCCTCATGATAATTCAGTGTTGTTCAGCTGACAGTATCACAAACTGAGATTAAAAGAACAAACAAAACAAATCTTTATCAAACACAACATAAATACATTCCAGCTGTACTGCATTCAATGTAACAGACACAACAGGGCTGAAAAACAGAAACAGATAGAATCAAAGTGATCTTTAGTTAGCCTTCAACTGCGCATCTTGATTAATGGCGTGTCAGCATGTCTCTACTGTAGTAGCGATGAGAAAATGACACCCGGCAAAGTGAAAAATGCATGTAATAATTTTCTTAAATATGCATGGGTGTGTTTTGGACCTATAAACCAGAGTCAATTCCCTTTAAGAGTCAGGTGAGGTCTGACTTTCGAGGCTCTCCAACACGCACCCGTGTTGACAGATCACTGCCACAATAGCAATAAATAACTGTTAGGTAGTTTACAGTCAGTGCTGCAACTGTGTTTTCTGTTGTCAAGTTAGCAATACGCCAGAAATGTATCTGACACCTCATTTCGATACCACCACACCTTTCGGCGTACCTAACTTTTGTTTTTGTTACTAATACACAACCGCTCAAAAGGATTACTTGCAAATTTCCCTCTTTTTGAAAGACAAACACAATGTTATGCAATTTACAAACAATATTGTCGATTTCACAATTAATTTAAATGTATCAGATGATTTTACATCCGATTTTACAGGTACATCTGGCCAATTTCAGCAACATAAATGCTGTTTTCGTATTTTTTAAAGAGCGTGTTTCTGGTCTTTTTCTTTAGTAGGCTGCTGGAAAGTTAAATTGGAGCTAAAGGTAAAGCAGTAAAAGTAATTTTACGTAGCAAGGGATGTAAAAATGCGGACCATCAGATTTGGGCATCTCACGTGGGAATGGCCGATTAAGACAGAAGTAACTGGAGAAAACAGCCGGAATTTAGAGAAAATGAATGAACAATGAATCTGTTATTATTTGAAGTCAGCGAAAACTGAAGTTCCACTCTAATTCGCAAGCACCATTGCTATTTAAACAATGCAGGCTATACTGTCGTTGGAGTGTAAGGGAGCATCACGACGAGCCCTACGCAGAGTGTAAAATATGACTCAAACTGGTATCGTAACCCAAGAGATCTGCACTCAGAAGCAAAAAAGACAAAGTAAAGTTGAGTAGACAGCAACATGTGAAGGACGGTTTCTAATATCTGTTCAGTTCTTCCTAATCGCATGCTGCAGATCATTTCCCAGTCTGCAGAAACTTCACACAACTCAAAAGTAAGTGAGCTACAGTGCAACGGACTGAAGAAAGAAAGAAAAAACTTAACGCTTCTCCTCTTTCTTTTATGCAGTTTAGGAGCGTTAATAATCTCATTACTGTTGATTAAAGGCTTTAGCTTCCATAACTGGAAAGTTGACAGGCAGATCAAAGCGCCAAACACAAATTTTGCCTTTTAATTATCTGTACAACACCACACCCCAGGCTGTTCTTCCCTGCCCATCTAATAAAAACCTGAGCCACAGATGATGCTGAGATCTAACACTTCTTAACAGTTCATTATCCAATAAGACATTAAAAAAACAAGCATTCAGAGCTTAAAAGCTATCTTCACAATTAGCAGAGACCTGGGGGAACCCTGCAGTTCTGTGTGTCTGGATGATGCAGGTTTCCAAACTGAATCCTCTTAATCATTTCTGTCAAAAACGGACGTACCGTCACCCTCATTTGCATGTTTTGACAGCAAACCACCTATAAGGGCTCAATAGGAAGTTCGCACATTTCAACACCTACTGATTGCTGAGTTGTTTTTCAGCTTTTGTGCCGTGCTGGAACTAATCTACTACTTTAATGAGCATAATGCATTACTCTGAGAACGCTAGAACAAAGGACAATAGGAAAAGGCTGTATCCAAAAAGATCTCATATTACTCATACAAGAGAATTAGCCCAATAATAAGGGCTATTAATATGCTCTTGTAAAAGGTAGTACTTTGCAGAGGATAAAAAACTAATCCAAATACCCCTACGTTTAGGTGTAGTAGGTATAGAACATGGTTTACTTATAGATCAGAGATTGAATGGAAAACAACCTCTTTGACCTTAAAAACGTCATGGTTACCTCACAGCAAAAATATCCCTAGCGGGTAGTGTAAGTCCTTTTTGTGTGGGGTTTGTATGTTCTCCCTATGTCTGCATGAGATTTCCCTTGGAGATCTGGTTTCCTTTCAATGTCTTCACAAATGTAAACCGGTGGGTCTCTGATATGTTGGTGGCACCAGCCCAATGACATAGTTTTGCTGTTTCAATAAACAGATTTTAGGTTTCAGGACATTTTTCTTAATGGCAAACAGGAATGATGACTCTTACCTCTTGTGTCTGCAACAAAATAGATTTTTATCCCTTTCTTTATGTTAAAACCATCACAATCTCAACGTCTGACGAAAGACAAATAATGACACTATTATGGAGAGCAGATGAGCCATGGAGAGCACTTACAAAAGAGAATTGCATTATGTGCTTCATTTAACAATGACCACAGCAAGTCTGATAAAAAGAGATTATTGTCATCAGGAAGTGTAAATGTACACAATAAGGTATCAGCACTGTATGCAATTGTGAATGCTTCACACACACCTTTTTGAGCAAAAGGTTACAAATATATGAAAATAAAAAAAATCAAGTTCTGAACAAGAGTACAGCTGATTATCACAGTGGCACCTTGAAACTCAATGTCCCCTGGACTCAAAATGTTTGGAACTCAACACACCTAATCAGGAAATTCCTACTCAAAACCCATTTTCATTAAAGATGATTGAAAAAATCATTCTCATGAGAAAGGGGAGACGGCAAATACTTTAATCAAGTCAAAAACTGCCAAAACCAACCCAAATGTATACCATAAAATATCTCTCCAGGACGGACGTTTTTTTTAAAGAGCCATACGAGAAACTAGAGCTAGTGTGGAGGGCTGATCCAATAGGCTGCAGTTAATTCCTAATAACAGCAATGCTGTTGTGCTGAACGCACAGTATACAGTACACTTCTGAACACAATACAACGGCATTTCCATTGTTATGAAGGCAACGGCTGCCCAACACAATTTACATTTGTCTGCGAATATGAATAAGTGTGTGTTGCACACTTACACTGACCTCATGTAGGCCAGACAAAGATAGCCAAAGGGTTGGATCTGGCCCCAGGGCCGTCAAATGTAAAATTGATTATCAAAGTGTTTGCTGTGTGTATAAATGACTGACAAAATGATTGGAACATAGCACTTAATTCGAGGGGTTCGTTCTGTCTCATTGCCAAAGGAATGGAGACTCGACCTCGACAATTGTATGTTTCTAACTTTGTGGAAACAACTGGGAGAAGTCCGTTTATTGGTTTTGCATTGCAAGGCATAGCTGGGTGACTTTGGTACATAAGCACTTGATTGGCCTGTGCACAGTTCTGATCTCAACTCTATTAAACACATCTGGAATAAACTAGAATTTAAATAAACACTGAAATATATACATAATCTGTACATTATGATTGTTTTCGACTTGGCATCACCACCTTGCCACTCCTGACAGATCATTCCACACTGAGCCTTGGTCCTCATGAGGTTTCTTAATGAAATAAAATTCAGACTTACAACATTATAAACCACTTTAACAGCAACTCAACAGCTGCTTTTTTCTGTATGCTTGAGTTTTTATGTGACAGTTGCACATCAATTGTGCCTTGCTATATGCTTTTTGTCACAAATGCTTGTCATAGTAGGTTGTTATGATTAGAGTCAGCATATTAGTATATTATCTGTGTTTTTGATGTAAAATGTTTTTGCAATACATTGAACAGTTGTGGAATATATTCATTTTGTGAACAGATAGATGATCATTAGAAACACATTGTATGTTGTGTATTTTATAAGTTTAAAAAAGTAAAAGTTTATTTCATTGACTGTTTACTCAAAAACATATTTCATTAATTGATGCTCAATTGCATGTTGTCCATCCCATAGGCATAACTCCTTGAGTAATAAAAACACTTGGAGGGGAAAAATCCTTTCATTCATGAAAGGGTTTAAACAAATGCACAATAGTGTGGGGGGGGGGGGACTCCATATAAATAAACAGAACTTAAACTAAAGTCTGAGCTCACAAACAGTTTTCTGAATGAATCGATAAGGATTTCAACAGACACAGTGTAAATCTTATAGAAAACTCTCCCAAAAAAGAAGTAGCTGCTGTGACTACAAATAAATACCCGTTTAATTGGAAATGATACGATGCTGAGATGTATTAACACATCTGTCCATATAGTGTCTATATAACGTTTAGTGTTGTTTTTTGTTGTTGTTGTTTTTGGAAGTGGAAGAAAAAAAATATTATAACAGGAGGGCAGCACTGGGTATTCCCGTTTCGAATCCCAATCTGGGTGGAGTTTCCATATTCTCCCCGTGTCTGCATGGGTTTCCTCTGGGTTCTCCGGTTTCCTCCCACATCCCAAAACCACGGATGCAAGGTAAATTGAGCGCTCTATAGTGTGTGTATGAGTGTATGACTGTGTGTGTGAGTGTGTGCCCAGCGATGGATTGGCACCCTGTCCTGGGTGTATCTGCCCAGCGCCCGAGATGTTCTTTAAATACACTGTAAAAAGTAGACTAAGAACAGGAGAGGCCGGCAGAGGCTGTATTAAAAAAACATTAAGCACTGGCTGAAGCTAAAGCAGAAAACACAACAGTAAAGCCGATACGTTATTTAAACCTGACAACATAAACTCAGTTCCACGCAAAGGTTAGCTACAGGACTCAAATAACGCAGGGACAAATAAAAACAAGCGGGCGCACCAAATGAAACCCGGCACGTGACCGGTGGCGATAAGACAGAAGTCATTGCACAGCAGCCTCCACACTTAAACTGCCCTCACTGCCATTTCAACCACTAATGAAGCATGTCTAACTTTTTCGACATGGCAGAACTAATTTAATGAAACTTCTGAAGGGACTGTGTCATGAAATTTATTATTCATAAAGGACACAATATTATTACTAACTTGTCAAAATTGTGAACGTCCTCTTTAAAACAAAGGCTTCTTCTTTTGTCTTTCCGCTCTCCCATCAGCTTTTAATCCATTTCACCTGTCATGTATCGGCATGGTTGCTGTTGTACAAAATTATTTACTTGTATTTTTTATCATCTTGACAGGTGATGGCAGGAGCAAAGCTTTGGTTGTGGGTTTCTGTTTGGGAGCAAGTCCCTGCGGGTGGCTGGCATCCAGCAGCAGGGCCTACTGCTACCAAAAAAAAGCACGATAATAAGATAACCCGTTTTTTCCCCTCTAGCATGAATAATACATGCCGTCTCACTGAGCCCACCTTCCCTTAATGTTGTTTAGATCAGTGGGCAAGGGAGGCCGATGAGGTGGGCTCCACACTCAGTGGCCTGTTGCCACACACATACACAGATGGAGCCTCTCTTTAGTCAGCATGATGGAATGTGACCCCGGTGCAAGTGACAGTGAGAGGAGCAGCAAATTCATCTGGAACCCCCACAGCCCTCTACTTTCACTACTTTTATGTTCAAAACTCAGTGAGAAGGCCAGCCAAAGAATAACAAACCTACAGACTACTGATTACTAACTGAAGGCCAACAACAAAACTGCAGAAATGCAGTAAGCTGTTGCTATTTAGGAGATAATTAAGAGACAGCAGATGGCAAATCTTTCTATGAAACTGTTTGTATACATATTCTATCTTGGGACGGGTGGTAAAACCTTATGTCTGCTTCACAAGTGCATCAATAACAGAACTTGTTTATGCCATCAAGGCAAGTTGGAATGTTAAAATTCTAAGCTGCATAGATATTATAATGCCATTAGGCAAAGTGATTAAAATTGAAATTAATAATAAAGAACACAGAATGTCCCTTAAAGACTAAATTCATAAATAATAAAACAAATATATACAAAGTTAATAAAACACAAATGTTTACTTCTGATTTTATATCAAACCGTCAAAATGGTCATCTGTATTAAGTAAAACAGAAAGCAGATTTGGTAGCCAATCATACAAAGTAGTGTTGGCAAATTCTCTATTATTGTTATGCTGCACCTCACAACATCTCGTTCTATTAATACACAGTAAATAATCATTATCTTTTGCTTATTCCTCTATGAGGTTAATGCGAATACCCCATGTGTATCCAGAGGAGAATGCTATATAAATTACAATTCTTTTATGACTTGCAGTTTCACTGAATGTGCAGTACCAGTCAAATCTCCTTCTTGCCCTATTGGATATTTTCTTCACCTAATTAATTGATGAACTTTGTAGTTTTACAATGGTAGGCATAATTTTGGTGGTGTATTATTTATTGTCTGTTCTGCAGTGACACTGATGCGTTGAAAGGGTTTTAGGGCAGTTAATTTAAACACCTCCGTGGCACTACTGGGATAGAAATAATGCACCAACCAAATATCAAAACCAAAACCTGCTCTATGGTGGTACAATTGGAGTCCAGACCATTGGAGAACAAAGAGTGTGCTGTAGTCTACAAAGAGATGGACGGCAGTCTGGAATTGTAGAATTATTACGTCCATCTTTATCTTAAGTGGAACTGATAACATGGACAGCAGAAGAGCAAAAAGGTGTGGTACTTTTGCTGCTTGTATCCAAAGAGCTTCAATTTTGAGCTTATTGACTGTACTACACATTTTTTTTTTAATTAATGTACAGAAAAAAACAGACAAGCCAGGTAAGAAAATTCACACAGCTTGGGCAAACCTTCTGTATTGTCCTTTTAATAATATGTTGAAATGTAATTAAAGTTTTCTGCTTGTTATTATCTGATAAAGATGTTAGTACATGGAAAGGTTATTCTGCATGCAGGATCATAGGGATCATTTTTGTGTTTTTATAAGTATTTCTTACAGCACATGAGTTGTTCTGCCTAAATGTTTACTTGGTCATCTAGATCTCGTTCATCCCAAAAATTTGTAAGAATTGCCGATCTTAATAACATTCAGCACTGTTAAAACAACATGTTGATTAAACTTGGCTGTCCTATGAAACAATACAAATGCTTTTATGCTCCTATCTTTAGACAGTTGTCTTGTTGAGTGTTTACAAAAAAAATCTAAATATCTGAGCGTAAAAATTCTTAATTACAATTAAATACCTTAACCCTAATATGCCAATTTATACAACTGCACCCTCTGCTTAGTTTTAATAGTTCAAAACATTTCAAAGGTTAGAAAAAAATGTTTAATTGGGATGTCAATAATATAAAGGGCAGTCCTAATATAAAATATCTATTATCTAATATTGAAGAACTCTTAAATAATTCTACTTTTCTAATTATCACTTTAAAGAACACCAATACATTTGTTTGTTTTTTGTTACATCAAACCTATAAAAAATATATTATTATACTAAAAACAATATTATGTTGCCTCTTTTAAATAAAACAATAATTAGGTATGTGGAGACTGCATCACAAGCTGACAAACCAACAACGCATACACAGATCTGTGGGGTGAACAGCTGTGTGACCGCAGAGGACAAAGAGACTACTGTCAGGGATACTGTGCTGTTTATGGACTGACTGCAGCCTCACAAACAGAGCGTAGTACGGGGACCACAAGCTTCCCTGGAACCCTGAATAACAAAGAGCCGCCTATTGACCGACACCCTCACCACCAACACCACACACTGTTCTTTTACCAGTTATGACCATGTAAAAGCTTCCCAGAAGAAACGTGCATCAATGCCCTATTGCACACAGTATCATAAAAGTTTTTAAATACCCAAATGTTTCAATTCATGTTTTGAAAACTATTCGGGTTAATGTCACATTGCAGTCTAAAATGAAAACATAGTAACATAGCAATTGGAGTTAAATAAAAATCATGAAATCTTTAGATCAAATCTATTCTGAACTTTTGACTACTTGAATTGGCAGCTTTAGATCACCTCATAAAGTGTGTGTGGGGCGTTCTCCCCGTGTCTGCGTGGGTTTTCTCTGGGTATTCCGGTTTCCTCCCATAGTCCAAAAACGGATTCAAGGTAAACTGGCTGCTTTGAATTGCCCCGTGTAGTGTTTGTTGGGTACACACACTTTCACTCACTCACTCAGACACAATGTATTTGTGTCCTGTCCTGGATATCTGCCCAGCGCACAAAACCTTTTTCCCATAATGGGCATGTGACCCCAATGATGATCCTTAAATGGATAATGAGATGAGATGATTATAAAGCATTTTCCCTTCCATTACAACTGATTTTAAATGAGAGTCAATGGGGCAATTTAGTAAGCTTCAATTAACAATAGTCTTTGCCCTGCTATAGAATCAAAAATAGAACCTTCTTACTGAAAGTCAAATGCACCAACCACATAATTACCCCAACTAGGCCTAAAATCCTGTTATAATATATAAAGTATTTTATAGAAAATGCCACATAAGCAGTTTTACTAAACAAAAAAAGCCAACCCCCTTATATTCCTTTAAATCAGACTACATACAGATAGTAGACTAAGTAACAGTAAACTAGATCTTTCAGGACAATAAAGAATAGAATCATCTAAATACCCATATCAGTTTAATAAATGAAGCTATGCCTTTGAGCCGTGTCACTAACTGAAGACATTCTCAAATTTAAATTTGCACATGTTCATAAAGCTTTAGAAAAGAAAGTGAAAAGCAGTCGGCATTAGTAACTTTTAACAAGTAAAGGGAGAGGATCAGCATCAGCACCAGTCACATGTAAGTGTGCATGTGATTATAATTGGGGCTGACGCGTGACAGCCTTGGCGTGCTAGAGTGCAGTGACCAAGCCGGGAGTGCACAGACTATGGCACTGTGAGGGTGGCACCGTGTCGTGTCCTGGCCTGGCATGCTAGCCTAACCCAGGGAGCAGGGCTCACCCCCTCATGAAATGGCAGCCAGGCTAACGAGGGCACAGGCAGGCTGTTTAAAAATTCCATCACAGTCTTCCCTTTGTTTAAGCACGAGGACATTTACAGCTGCCTTATTTGCACAGCACACTGAGAGGACAAACTACAATCGTAGTTCACTAGTTATGAAAGACACACGCAATAAAAAAAGGAAGCGGGAGAAACAGAAACATAGGGTGAGTTGAAGTTTTCGATGGTGTTCGGAATTGGCGCCTTCTGGAGATCTGACAGAAACGAATTGGTGTTCTTCCTTTCATTCCTGGCAGGCTGGATGTCCATACAGGCATTACTAATGTGAAATAAATGATCTTCTATTATGCAGGCTCCCTGCGATCCCTGAGCATCATCTAACATCGGCGTGTCTACACTTAAGAGGAAGACAGAGAATCAAGCTGCATGAGACCTTGTGTGTCAGTGCTTGCACTGGAAAACACATTTCTAATATGATACCACTAGGCTACATAATTAAAGGCTGAAAGTTGACGTACTATTATCATTTTTAGATAAAGAACAAATAAAGAACTCGTACACTAGTTATGATCACAGAATCCGAAAAACGCTTACTTGGGTGAGTCTGGGTCACTTCATTTACTACACTAATTTAAATCTCAGATGTCACACAAAACATCAAGGTTTCCTCTCCATCTTCCTCCAAAGTATAAATTAGTAGATATTAAAGATCATGGCAAAGCTTTTTTTTTCTCTCCAAAGATATAAAAAATGGATTATATGAAGCTGAAGTCTGGTTTAATGAGCTCAGTCGGGACATGTGCAGGGCTTTGAGGGGAGGAAGGCCCCAGCGCCACTCTAAAGGCTGCAGCAGCTTCTGGCAGTCTCACCTCAGCAGGGCCAGGGGCCAAAGTCCGTAAAACTCACACCTGGCAACATGCACCATTCCACCACAGACACCGATGCTGGAGTCAGAGCTCTGTCAGGACAACGGCACGATTTCCTTATGGAGCTGGATATAATTCCATCGGTTTTAGGGCATTATGCAATAAGATGTAGGCGTTTACAAATGCATGGATTAATAATAGTAACTGAAGAATCCAGTGGAGGCTATACAGGACAGAGAACAGCATCTCAAACTCTGTAGAACAGAGCTGAAAACATTCCACACACAAACAAGCAAACATCTAATACTGTTGCTTTTAAATGTTCTGTGAGTGGTTTAACTGGAATCATAAATCCATCATCATCTTACATGGAAAATCGACGTATTGGCTCTGGAGCTTGCACTCCGTTAGTTTACATACTGTATAACAAAATGTGATAGTTATGGCCCATTCAATCTCCCTACTTCCACAAATCTAAATGGAAAAGAACAGCCAGAGGCAATTGAATGGCAACCAAAGAAAGAAATAAGGCATGCTAGAAGGTAGCAGTGACCTAGCTCCATAGAGGTCTTGCACATTTCTCAACTATGTTTTTCAACCATCAGCACCTGCCCAAAACTGATGTGGTCATTTTCAAAACCCAAATTAAAATACCAATCTGAAAGCACTAAGCACATGGATTTCTGTAGACAAGCTAGGAAAGAGTGAGGTTCGAGAAAAGAAAAGAAAAAAAAAACAAGTGAGAAGGAAATTCTGAAATCCATGACCGTATATGGCCATGATGCTGTTATAGTCTAAAAATACTTTGGCTGATTTGGGCAGACATAGGACAAAGACAATGAATGAAGCAGGATCATCTAAATTTAAGCTATTTTTATAGTACATTAATAATTATTAATATTTTTATGATCTGTTTTTTTATCTACATATATAATATTTTTGTTTCTTTATCTATACAATCAATACAATAATGCCTCTACTGTATATATATATACAGGGGTTGGACAATGAAACTGAAACAGCTGTCATTTTAGTGTGGGAGGTTACATGGCTAATAGCCTGGTGGCCAATCTTTATTAATTGCACATTGCACCAGTAAGAGCAGAGTGTGAAGGTTCACCTAGCAGGGTAAGAGCACAGTTTTGCTCAAAATATTGCAATGCACACAACATTATGGGTGACATACCAGAGTTCAAA
>JAOUQT010000047.1:8502915-8516764 GCA_025769995.1 Xyliphius kryptos
ACTATGGAGGAACAGCTTAAATACTCAAATGAATCGGTTTTGTAAAAAGGATAGTAACGACAAATGGCAATAACAAAGCTTTGTCCAAACATTTAACACACATTTTATATTTCTTTTATCACCACCAATTGCATTTGCATTCAATGATGCACTAAACAAATGCCTTTTTTATCCTCGTTGAGAAGTCTCTCTCTGACTTCTCTAGCTCCCGTTCTGCCAGTCTCAGCCACCCAAGTCCTGAAGAATCCTTAGTGAATTAGCTCAGCTTTTTAAGTGCCTTCACTCTCCTGTCATCAGCGTGTCACTCCCATCACACAATTACCGTTTATGATCCTCGTCCCGTGGTGACAAGCTAGTGGCACTTTTCCCGGGCCCTCACCTCCTCTTCTCACTTTACTTTATTTCACTTTTCTTCTGGATATATGGCAGTGCCTTAGATGTGCCTCAGATGTGCCAGTTCTTTAAAGCGACCGATGAGGAGGCGCCCATGGGGGTCCACGGAGCTCGCTTTTGTCTTCAATTTCCCTCCAAATCAGTTTATTTAACGCAAAGCATCTCCGACAGCCTTTCTCGCGCTTCCACTATATCAATCAAAGGTCAATGAAAAAACTACGGGTGGGTGGCTGGCAGAGACTTGACTGTGCCCATTTGTGCAAATATAAACAGACATAATTCTGAAGAGAAACATATGTAACTTTACACTCAGCTGACTGACAGCAGCAGATGGAAAAATTACATTCTATAACAGTAAACATAAATTATCTTCATGGCATATACTGTTCCGGAGTACTTTCACAGAAATGTGCTGAATTTTATTATTTTTTTATTTTTTTTTATTTAAAATTTAAACCAAACTAAAAACTAAAATATCAGTGTTTTATTATTATTGTTATTATTATTATTATTATTATTATTATCATCATCATCACTATTATTATTGTTGTTGTTGAAATAAATCTAGTAGAACTGTATTTTGTCAGCTTGAACTGTATAAAACATTTCTTAAAAAAAAAAAAAAAAAAAAAAAAAGTAATTTAGAAGTGTGTTATTTCACAGACTTATCGATATTTTAAATATTAAAATTCAAAATTACAAAATTGTTTAAACAAATAATCTATAGCATAATTTAACTGTAATAATAGAACAGAACTGCATTATTCATTGCTATAAAGGCACATGTAGAAATATATAACAATAAATAATTGCATTGACTGTTTAATGGTTTAACTGTTTAAAAGATTACCATTTATAAAAACGAAATAATAACGTCACGATAAAATGCTCCCCATAGCAGCACAAAGCTGGATTTGCTCACAAATGAAGTGCCATTAGTGGGATATTAAAATATTTTTGTTATGTTACATAGTTATGTTTAATATAGCAGCAATGTAATTTCTTCTCCTTTGTAAGCCAAGTATTTAACTTTCCTCCTGTTAAGATAAAGTCCTTATGACATTTTTCTTACATCATAATCTCAGTGATCTTATTTAAACTCACACTACTTTAGCAAACAAAAAAAAAAAGTCTGATTCGGTACACAGCAGTACTCGCCATCACAAATCGCAGCGAAATAAACTCAGACATAAGACCCCCAACTACTCGAGTGTGTTGGTTCAGCTCTGGCAGTGAGAGGATGTGCACTGGCTCGCCATTGTGCAACTTTCTTCTTTTGTTTGTGCAGGCAGAAACCAGAGACGGCACCTTAGCTACCACAGTTCAAGCGTAAACACTTTGTGTGTCTCAGTAAAAAAAAGAAAGAAAAAAAACAGTTGCCAGTAGACCCCTAAATCCTTGGAACCGCTGAGTCCTTCAGCGTCAAAGATAATGGCGATTTATTGCAATGTGAGGCTTTTGCCGTCACCCCCCACTCATTGGTACACCTCCCCTCGTTTGGTGGGCCCGATTAAAATTAAGCCGTAAACACGTGAGGGCAGAATTAGCACATTTAGCGAGCCTTCTCTCCCACATCCCATTTTCACTCCGGAGCGGCTGATCCCCGCAGCCGAACGCGGGTGCAATTTTAATGACGAAGCCCGTTTTTGAAGTCCAGATGAAAAACCCGTCGCCTGCCGTTTGTGGCGGTGCTAGATACGGCAATGCCGGGTCCACTGTGATTGGTGGGGGGAGGCATCGCAGACTCGGACTCTGGGCTCTTCGATAGGATCGGTGTCATTTTCCTCTCCACGATAAGACGCCTCGCTGACAAGGCCCGATTAGGAGAGAAAAAAAATCATTATTGCGTTGCCTTTTATCCACCAGGGGTTTGGCGATAAACAGCTCACCCGTGGGTAGATTTACAGAGTAAGGGGGGAAAAATAACACATAATATATCATTATAAAGTTATATTTTCAAGCCTCACGTCCACATGAGCGCACACTTACACATACACACAGAAATATTCTGTCCCACAAAAGTTGCTGTAATTTGCACACATCGTGCACAGTATAGAAAAAGAGTGAAAGAAAGGAAGAAAGAAAGTAAACGCTTAGAAACACTTGGCTATTAATGAGTGAAGTCCACAGCAAAGAATAAGCCAAACATTTCACAATGAAAATGCATCCATCTGGATGTTCCTGTCTGAGACTGAGGATTTTAAATATTCAGCCCTTGTGGCTTAGCTCCATTAAATCAAACAATTATCAAATAAGTGAATATTCTTTTTGAAACACAACATTCAGATTTCATCAAACTACAAAATCAAAGCTCATATGGTATACCTCAAGGAAATCTTCTTCACCCAAATTATCCTCTTTAGAGATGGCTTTATGCTAAAACATTTAAGTCTGTACTACTTAAAAATGTATTTTAAAAGTGAGACAATATTACAATTTTTAATACTTTTTCATGTAGAACTTATAGAATTCTGATACAAATATTTATATTAATTCACAAAATATTTAAGGAAAATGGGATTAAGAAAATTACTTTTTACACTTTACACAAGTGTACGCAACATATGCACATACACACATGGGTGTGTGTGTGTGTATATGTGTGTGCGCGCATCTACATTATCTACATATAGGTAATGAAATGGATAGATACACACCTATATATGTGTATACATATCTATAATAATATAGATCTTTTTCTATATTATCTGTATATTATTGTATATTATATATTCTAGATTTATGTGTTATTTCTACATTTTTATTTATTTATCTAAGTCCTAACTTAATAGAATAGTGTAAAACTGGGTCCGTGAGACATAATTTTGTCTTGTCCCACATACCACATGCACCGAAAATGCTGATAAAGTCTCCTGGAATATATCTATGAATCTATACACACACACAATATATATATATATATGATTAAATGTTAAAGAGGTGAGGAATGTAAGAAAAATGCATGCATGTTACTGAAGCACTCTCATATCTATAGACAAAGGAAACATATCAATGCCATGCCAAGCTTTTTAAAAATGAGCAGCAGGTCTTATGTTTACAAAACATGATCATTTATTTCTTTACACCAGCAGTTGTTTTATGTAGTCCTTTCTGGACACACTTTGCTTTTGCGTGAAGCCTTCAATGATGAAGCCGCATCCCCCCCACGCTCGCTCTTTTAATACCAGCGTAGAGAAAATCAGACCGCTGTAAAACAAATTGATGTACTCTTTAATATAGTCATCACATCATCACAGGGTCTTCACGTCTGCCTTGGTGACAACTGCAGGGCTGCTTAACTTAGCCGGCATGGCTGGCGCTTTGTTGGTCGCTTCAATGATTTATCACAAAAAAAGAGCCAGAGAGGGATGAAGAGAGGAAGTGAGAGGCTCTCGATTGAGTCATTGGCACCTCTGATTGACAAGGTCTAATCAGCTTATCCGGGTGCTAATAAAGTTGATGACCTGTGGAGCTGCTCTCTACCTGGCTCTGCGTGAACCCTGGGCTCCAGTGAGGGTCCCACAGGCGGTTGCTCAACACACTCTGCTTATCTAAATGCTGCTGAAATCAATCCCTAATGAGCTGGCTTCATTTTGCACTATCGATCTGATCTGGAGCAGATACTGCTGTGGCTTGCACAAAGGCCATGCTGCCATCCTCACGGGTCCTGATCAACCCTAAGCAGCCCTCCATTCGCTTCTGTTTACTTGAGTTTAAAGCGGCACAAATTCATTTACTTTTCTGTAGTTAATTAATTATAAGTAACTGTGCTAGTGTTTAGTCTGAAGGAAGCTAATTTGCTTGTTTGCATTTAAGGAATTCTTTTTGATTACATTAAGTCAGGTTTGCTTACATTTCATTTGCCTGACCCTTAAAAAATATATGTAATAAACAGTAATATAAAAAATGAGTAACAACAGTACAACAATCATCTTCTGATGCAAACATAGCCTCCAAACAAAACTCCTAAAATAGGCACAATTAAAAGGTATGTAGCCTTGCAGCTACATACAAAAACAATATATTTTAGGCTGAACACGTTGTGCTGCAATCCAACCCAAATCTAAAATGTGTAACTAAAAATCTGCTTTGTTTACCAGACTTCAGATAATAACCAACATCAAAAGTAATAACAGCTTCATATTAAAAAAATCTAACTGAAACAGAAGACGAAACAAACCAACCAACCAACCAACACATAAATAAAACACAATAGCTGCCCTATAGCCCCCTTAGTGACTTACAAATGTGTGATGCAAGTTTCAGAAAATATTACATTATCTCTTTGCTAGTCATAACTTCAACAACAAAACTGCAAAAATATTCAATCACGCTTCTGTAGTTTTTATTATTGCATAGATTTTAAATTGGTTGGTTGTTCAAGATTTGGAATTCTGATTTAAATATCTTTAAATTGCCTACTTCATTTCGTCCTCCTTGATTTTAGGTTCACTTAATACTAGATCGCCTTTACTTTAAAGTGAGTGATCTCCCCTAATGATATCTCGTACCTGATTTAATCTTGCTCGAAAGGCCTGGGTTGCTGCTGACACACCATGCTTAGGCTTGCGGCACCATCGACTGTCACAGATTTTTTTTTTTTTTATGAAGTTGAACTATAAACTGTCCACTGCTACTGTTTAAAACATACTTGTGAAATAAACACAATTATTTTAAAAGATATTATTCGCATTAAAAGCATGTGTTTACTTTGTCTAAAGCCATTACTAAGTAAGAATTGGAACACTTCATTTGTAATTCCGTCTGTCAGCACAATAGAAGTTAAACATGCAGAACGGAGATAAGAATGCAAGATGTTAAAGAATGTATTAAAGCTGGGTTTAATTTACCCGCTCAGTGCAAGTTTAAACAATTTAGGTAAATCGTTTTTATTTATTTTTTAATATGTAAAATGTATTTCAAGGTGGAGGAACGAGAACAGCAAGAAGGTCCCGGGATGGATTCTTAGTTGGGTCTTTTCTGTGTGGAGTTTAAATGTCCTCCCTTTGTCAAAGAGATTTTCTCGGTCTGCTCCGTTTTCCTCCCACATTCCAAACACATGCTGATGGGTAAACTGGAGATACTAATTCCCGATACATTTTTCGAAACTTTAATAGAAATTAAGATGCAACTTCAATGTTGTTTGCAATAACTTAATCAATTTATAGATTACAATTATTTTTTGCCCTTTCTTTTTCATGTCTGCTGCTTGATATTGCTTATTTTTAACTCACATTTGCTCATATTCCCCCCGCCTAAGAATTATGTCTTTTCCTGTAAAGACAGAGGTGAACTGTTTACCTTATTCATATTTTTTTTTACTTTTTAAAATTAATAATAAGCATTTTTAATAGAATTAAATACCAGAAAAAGTTCACATATCGTTGGCACTTAGTCATATTTTTCTTCCAAACTTCATATATATACACACACACACACACACACACACACACACACACACACACACACACACAAACACACACACACACACACACACACACACACACACACACACACACACACACACACACACACACACACACACACACACAAACACACACACACACACACACAAACACACACACAAACACACACACAAACACACACACAAACACACACACAAACACACAGAACATAGTAAATATAGTACTATATTTGTAAAGCTCAACTCCTGTCTATAGTTGTTAATTAAAACTCTCTCCTTGTTGGTGAACACAAGGCCTGCCTATTTTTATGATCTTTACATTAGGATTGTTTAACCTGCTAAGAAAACATTTAACTAAGCACATTATAAAAAATGTGTTAACTTAAGGACATTCCAAAAAATAAGACAAAAATTTGAAAGGGGGGCCTCACGCAAAAAAAGACTGTTTTTGTGATTTTCCATATAAATATATCTGCATACATCAATTACATTGAGAAGAAAGTGTACTTCACGGCACACACACACACACACACACACACACACACACACACACACACAAACATTTTTAAGAGACTGTACATCAGTAGCAGGTGTGTATGATTGGGTCAAAGGGTTCGCACGCAGGGTGATTCGGTCAAGGATTAGCTCCCCAAACTGTGGCTGCTCTGCCATGGTTCGGTTAGCACAGAACAGAGTTGAGCAAACACATATTGTTTAGTGCTCACAGCACACACACAGAGAGAACAGAGGAGGAAACAAGCGACTCTGTAGGTCTAGAAGGACCCATAGGACACAGAAGCTGTGCTTTAAGAGGAGCAGTGGTGTCTGATGCTGCTGTTAGACCCATCAGGCCACGGCTTTGGTATGCACCAGTGCAAGCCGAAACTCAACGGTCACAAAGCAATACAATGAGTCTTAATAACAAAGGGTCTGCACGTTGTGAAATGGTGGCAATATTATGTGAGGCAGAAGGAAGAGCAAGAAGCAGAAAATACAGCAGGAGCTGTGGATGATCTGAAACAAATGAAACTAAATTTTTAAGCAGCAGATGCAGATTGTATTTATGAATTTGTAAGTTCTCCTCACCAAACATCAAACACCAGTGGTCTGCGCAACCCTTTCTCGACTTGAATTATTAACACGGTCGACGTCGAACACAAGCCACACCGCCATTATAGTGTAAATTAACAAACTTTTTCAAAACTACAGCGGAAGCCAAAGAAAGCCAGTAGCTTCTTGAAGCAGGAGCTTTGATATGTCTCTGAGGAATACACTCTGCCTCGATAACACAGTGACAGCATCGGGGGAAGAAAATATTCCTACCAATTTAATCGACGTCTGATCTAAATTAGCTCATTTTCTTATATTTAAAGATGAAATCTTCACTAAAAATAGGTTTAATATTCACATGATGTTTGGCATGTTTTATTTAGAAACAGGTTCATTAAAATGTTCTGGGCTTCACTTTGACTGTGTTTTCGGAACCACAAAATTGTCAAGGAAAGAATTTATTTATTTATTATTATTTTTTTTTAACATATATCAGTACCAGTCAACCATACACACTCTGCCGAACACACATACACAGTTACACATACACACACACGCACACACACACACACACGCGCGCGCACGCACGCACACATCCGAAAACCCCCGTCTCTCATGCACACATGCACAAACATGAAGACGGCTGCATGGACGATAAGACTGTGTGTGTTTTTGTGTATGCCTAATGGTGAGCTCCAGCTTGTGTGCTAGCTCCTCTATGCACCTCGCTCTCCCTGTCTGCCTTTGATGTGCTCCTGAAAATGTCACGAGTCGTCAAGGCCTTTTTTTTCTCCCCTCTCTAACCCACATATGAGTGAGACAATTTGCTATCGTTCACCCCCTACCCACAATGCCTACCGGTTTCCACTGCTATCTGGTAGCCAGCCTCCAGTCTGCGAGATGACCTTTCCAGCCTCTCTGTGTTGTCCAACAGATGTGCTCTCTGAAACAAACCAAGCAAAAAGAGAACACAATGAAAAAAGTAGAATGACTTAAAAGGGCTAGTACACAATTGACTGGGACGTTTCACAATACTGTCAGCACATGATAATGTTCCAATAAATGGGTTGACAAAATAGCGTTACGGATTTCTTCTGGCATGCAATCTGGGCTGGATCCGAGGCTTGAATTGCATGCTATATAGCGACATTTCTCAGCAAACAGCTTGTTTTTAATTGAGGTTTTTCTCCAGCCACAGATTTGTTCTGTAGGTGTTCATCATTACAGGATCTCATTACCTCACATTCAGCACTGGGGCAGAGTTTAGCTCGGGAGGAAAGGCTAATTGAGCTATAATAAATTAGCACTTCTACTTTCAGATTACCTAATATCAGTACAGATTTTGGGAGCCTGGGTAAACCTCATTATGCACATATTTTCCCTAATTTTGGTACTTGAGGCATGAAATTGTTTCTAACAGGTTTAATATGAAAATTCAGCAGGCTAATTTCTCAGTACACAGCTTGGAACAGGGATGTTCATTCAGATAACCAAATATTAGAACACATCTAACGATTTGTTTACTTTAAGCTTTAAAAACACCACCACCACATTTGTCATGTGGAGGAGGGGAAAACTGTCACATGGGACACTTGTGCACTTATTCAAAAGAAAATTTGAAATTTGAGCGTACTCAAGTATAACGGAGTACAACTTAAGAAAGAAATAAGGGGTAGGTGACATCAGAAAGTTGGTGCAATAAATTAATATTTATGTATGCATAATTATATCCTATATTTTATAAATTTACATTAGTCACATGTTGTATATTTTAACCTCTCTGCCTCTGAAGAAAATGCTAGAATGTTTTCATCACTGTGTAACAGGATACCGGATCAAACTGTATAATTAATGCAGATCCTTTAATGGAAAAGGAATACATTTAAACTGCTAGTGGAAGAAGTTAGAAAGTTGTTTTGCACCCCAGTTTTCCAAAAATAAAGCAATTAAAGGAATTAGTTAACAATCTGCCAAATGATTGTGATATATCTGTAGCTTAATGTGTACTTTAATTTTGAATTAGAATGTTTGTGTGCACAAAAACTTAAAAAAAAGTTATTTAAACAAATTTAAATCCATTTGTTTACAGAGCCATTGATGATTTATGTTAAATAATTTTGTGAATACAAACTAAAGTATAATTTGATAACTGCAACATGCCGCAAAAAAGTACTTTCTGAAATATCACCAGATTGTTCACTTTATAATTTATATAAATAAAAGAACCTAGTCCCTGAACCATTGGATACACACGACGGCGCCCCACCACCTTTTTTCCATGACAGAGCACCACCCCCTTTCTCCCTTTGTTTCGTACCATGGGCACCACTTCACATGAAACACTTTCTTCAATGTTATACAAATTTCTGCACCAGGTTACTGTTTGTTTCTATCTGGAAAAATGTCGAAGAATCGAAGAAATCTGTTCCGGAGTTTATGATGGCGAGGCGCAAATGGGACCAGCAACGTTATACTGAGGAAGAGCTCAATTATGTGGCCTATGCTACGCTGCGGCTCCCTTTTAGTCTTTAACATAATATTCTACAACTCATCTTAGCACATCATAAATTTCTGGACACATCTCTTAAACTGTGTGAAATCAGATTAAGGGGTCAGAAAAAAGGTACTGATTCCAATGACCGATCTCTTGCATATTGAAATAGAGTTTCTTAAGTCTAAATTCCATCATATTTTACATGTAACGCTGTTTCGAGACATAGAAATTACACATTATATCGTCAACAGTGGTTTTGGGTCCGTAATTTGTTTCAACAAATTATGTAGAATATGTCATGAAAGACCCACAATATTTGCAACCTCACATTGAAAAAGAATGTTTTAAGTAAGTTATTACTTATATCTGATTGCAAAGACTAGATCTTACATGTATGGTTATTTTATACCCAAATAATTTTTTTTTTATATTTAATAAAAGTCAAGTTCCTGACCCATTATAGTTTTTTTTTGACAGTGTGTTGCCGGTAACAAATGTCTCTTTACAAAATACAATCAAGTTGGTCAAAAAATTAACATTTGACATAGTAAATAAAAGTTTAATCATAAAGTTAAACATTCCAATTATTATGGCATAAAAAAGAATGTATATTTAACAATATAATATTAATAGTAAACAGAAAATAAATAAGTTATTAATTAAATAGCTTCTTCTTCATTTATATTGTTATTGTGTAAATAAATGCATTAATATAAAAGAAAATGAATGCACTTTAGAACTTGTTTTATGGACCAACCTAATAGATTAATTACAATAAACAATAAACTGTAAATCAAAGTAATATTTATAATATACCGGTAAACTACATTCTAATAATTTCTTTTGCAATGGAAATGCATTTAACATGTAAAAAGTAACTCCATCACCCCTGTGAGTCTGACTTTACAGAACAAAGTGAACTGCAAACAGTGAAAGTAATGACATTAAGGCTTACAAAGGGAAGCTGCTTCTTAGGAATCTTTCCATTTTAAAAATAAGGGTCAGGTCAAACATGCAAAATCTAAAATGTAGCTGTCCTTATGACACCCACAGTATGTCATATTGCCAAAACAGCTAATGCCAACCCATCCATGGTTAAGTTATTCTCAATATAAACACCAACAGCATCCAGAAAACTTGTGAAATAAGTTTAAAATACAAATCAGATGATGACTCCAACTGAAACACATTTACAAAATTCCTCTTTTTTAAAAGTTTGACATCAGAAAAAGAAAATAAAGTCACTATCTTTCCCCTCTCAATGACATGTGTCATTTAAAATTTCAGTAATACTTTTTAATAGTTCTGAAAAAGAGTGATGGAACAAAGAGGGCGGGGAAACCGTGTGAGAAAAGACAGAAAAAGTGAAGGAAAGAGAAGAAGGTAGAAAATGAAGAAGAAAGATGGGGGTGGCGTACACACAGGGAAAAGGGAGTCGTCTGTGCCTAATGAGCCCCTCTGGATCGGCAGAGACAGAGGGGACGTATTGACATGCAGTGCTTAAGCTAATACACCTAGACCACGCGTGTGTGCCTGTGTGCCTAGGAGCACGAGGCAGCAAGGGATACTGACAGAGCAGCTCGCTTCAAAGAGTTCAAGTGATTAGTATGTTATCATTACCATTCAAAACGTGATTTCCCTATTCCCTCTCGGCAAAGGTGACACGTCTCGGGGAGACGGCCAGCAGACTTTCACGGTGAAAAGCCACTTCAAAGCTTTTCCTTGAATTTCTCTTCCTTTTTGTGCTCGTTTCCCTCTTCCTTAGTGTCTTTTGCAGCCGGGGTGGGGGTTTGGGGATGGCACTTTCCATTGTGGGAGGGAATCATTAGAATCATGCACTCAGGCTGGAAGCATACAGGAGCATGCCTAGGGTGAAGGTGGCCACAAGGCTGCAGTGACGACATTATATTAGAAGGATAGGGTGCTAAGCAAATTATTCGTTTCAAAAGCTGGAAAAGGAGAGCTGGAAATATACCAGGTGTTCTCCTAAAAGGGGAGGGTCTCTTTGCTCTGTTAGTTGTAGACATGGGCAATGTCATAAGGTATAACACAGGAGGGTGGCAGGTCCTGTCTCTAGGCTGTTCAGAAGTTCACACAGTATTATGAGTAGGCTAACTTACAAATAGTGAATAAGACAAAGCAGCATGAGAACTTGCATTCACACATATCATTATCATTTACACATCCAACCCAGACAAACTGACCCAAATAAAAAAAATATTTTAAATATACTTGCTTAAAAGCAATAGACTGTCAGAGAAAAAAAGCCTCACTTTCTGGTGTTAATATAGTTCAGCAGCAGCTTTTTTAAGTGAAGAAGCACATAGTAAATATTGGCGAGTCTGTGAGATGGGCTCATGTATGCCCTATTCCATTTCTGCTTATGCATTTATGCCTTTTTATCTATTACCTACATTTTCTACAAAGATATTCTAAGAATACATGTCATTTTTTTGTTTTGTTGCTTCTCTTTTCAAGCGGAATTACACTTCAGTTGTACACTATTAACTGGAAGCGAGGAACAATGTAGCCACCGCTCAAAAGATTTCTCCTGCCTTTACTCTCCGTTTGTTAAATATCAAACACCGGCACTCACTATTACAATTTTCAAAGTTCAGAAGATTCGGTATTATTTCAATGAGACAGCACAGACAAAGTGAATAACGATGACAGCTGTGATTTAGGCTGACTATGTGATCTGCACCGTTTGTTTGGGACTTGTAAGATGCAAAATTACAAGTGTCAAACAGTTGTGGATACGGGTGCTAAATATTTAAACATGTTTTTCAGAGAAGGAAAAGTACGGTTTTAAAAGGAGCTAAGCGTACGTAAGCTATGCGGTCTCTTGATGAAAACCCGGAAAAACAGAAGAAGGTGCAGCATTAAGGAGAGAAAAATCAAACCTAATTTAACCTACTCTGAAGGGAGAGGTAGGTGAAAACAATGAAAGTGTCTTTTGACCCAAGGCTAATCTATACTTCGCATTCGTTTCCCTTATGTGCGAGAAGGGGGGAAAAGAACAAGAAGAAGAAAAAAAGAAAGAAAAACAGTAAACAAAAACACTCGTCAAGGATAGCAATGTCTTGAGAATTGGGGGGGAGCTTTAAATTATGAATGCAATAGGACTGAGTGGCATTTTGAAGCAATAGGATTATTCATTTTGTAGAAGCGTAAAACAAAACACATATATATATATATATATATATATATATATATATATATATATATATACACACATACATATACACACTTTTTATGTGGTTTAATGAAAATAAAATTCTATTTCTGGTTATAAAATAAATAAACTAGAATTTTCCACTTTTAATCACTTGCAAACTATTATTTAACAATAATTTTAAAAAAAGAAGGGGGCGACACAGAGGCTTAGTTGTTAGCCTGTTCACCTCTCAGCGTTGGGGATTTAATTGTTCAAAATTGTTCAAATTCAAAGGTAAATTGAATGCTCTAAATTGCCCTGTATTGTGTGTGATGGATTGGTGCCCTGTCTTGGGTTAATTTTAAAATATTTAAAAAATATATATATAAAGTAAGGAAATATGTTTTGTATTTCGCTTTTTTGTTACTGTGTACAGCTATTAGTGCTAAATGTTTTACAGATAAATCGTGATTTAAAAGGACTTAAAAGAGAAATATTTTTATTCCATTTTAAAAACAATAAAAGGGGAAAAAAATGCACATCTAAGAAAGTACTTTTTAGATATACACACACCATATACAGATTATAAATTTGGTTATATTAAACAATGCATTAATACAAAGTAACATTAATGCATTTTCAAACTTGTTTTATGAGCCATCAGAAAATACGAACATTAAATTTTGTATATTACTATTAACTGTGCAACTTCTATTAACTGAGAAATCCATAAAAAATGTACAAAAATAAGGCTGTAATGAAATATGTGTAGTATTACATTCTTGACTTTCTATTTTTTGGTGGAAGGGGGAGTCATTTTTTTGCAATAAAAAAAGTGGGGATTTTTATTCAATGTTCTTGTACTGGCGTTAAACGTGTATACAGCTCGTGCTCTGGAATCTTTTTAAACGATACAGTTACAGGGAATAAGATAAATTTAGAAAAGTATTATTTTCCTACAATATGGAAACACAATGTTTCCCAGAGGAAATGGGAACAAGCACATGAAAGACATGTAGACTCCATACAATAAAGACCCTTCAAGAATTAAAGTTTGATATTATACTGGATCCTCTGTTTTCATTGACATCAGATATCACCGGATTCGAGTTTCATCAATTTTTGATGAACTGCGAAAATTTTGTTTCTATTTTCGCCAGTTTTAGTTTCTTCGAATTTAATCGGCATGATCCTGTGATGTAAACAAATCTCAAAACTGCTTCCAAAGCCTGCAGAAGTAGGAGAGAACTTTCGCCGCCTCAACAGGAGCATGCCCAGGCGTTGTAGGGAGGTCATACAGGCACGTGGAGGCCACACACACTACTGAGCC
>JAOUQT010000047.1:8589807-8606571 GCA_025769995.1 Xyliphius kryptos
TCTGGCTGATGTTTTGGTCACTTTTGCATTTGGTCAGTTCTCTTACCATAGAGGTAGCATGAGGCGGTGTCTACAACGCACACAAGTTGATCAGGTAGTGCAGCTTATTCAGGATGGCACATCAATGTGAGCTGTGGCAAGACGGTTTGCTGTGTCTGTCAGCACAGTGTCCAGAGCATGGAGCAGATATTAGGAGACAGGTCAGTAGGAGAGAACATCCGCCTCCTCATCAGGAGCATGCCCAGGCATTTTAGAAAGGTCATACAGGCACGTGAAGGACACACACACTACTGAGCCTCATTTTAACGTGTCTTGAAGAATTTCCACTGAAGTTGGATCAGCCTTTCATTTGATTTTCCACTTTGATTTTGATTATGTTTACAAATCCAGACCTCCATGGGATAATAATTTTGATTTACAATTTAATAATTATTTATTTTGTTCTCTTCCACTATCTACTAAATAAAGATTTTCAACTGAAATATTTTATTCATTGAGATCTAGGATGTGTTATTCGAGTGTTCCCTTAAGTTTTTTGAATATTGTAGGTATTGGAAATTTATAGTTACACTTCTACACAGAAAACATATTACAGAACACAATTAACAAACAGGCTCAGTGCTCATTGGCTTGCAGTTTATATTAATATGTATTTTCATTAATGGTACATGATTGAAAAAATGTACTGTATATCACGCATTGATACAAATGGGAAGTGGTCAGAGGTGTAAATTTTGGTCAACAATATCATGGCTGGACAAACGGCCCAGGCAAATAATCATTTCTATGCATGCAGCTTATGTATCCTGTGTTTTTCTGTTATAGACCATCGCCACAATTTTCAACAGTAATCTGGCCTACAGGCAAAATACCAACGGATAACCCGGAGTGTGGTTTTGACAATGAACTCTGTGAATGGCTTAGCAGCGGTAAATTAGGAGAAATAACATCAGGCTATTACGTTGGTTCGGAAACTTCTTGCTCTTCTTATTTTTATTCTCACACAAATTTTTCGTCCCGCAGCATTCAACATTCAACGTTGAAATTTGGCAGAATCGTATTACTCATAGCTACATAGGTTGCTTGTGTTTTTTGGAGTGGTATGGAAGAAAGTTTTCATGCCATCCCCCTTTTTCTGAGCATGTTTTACCTATAGGAATCTATTGAAAATGTTTCATGCGCTTTTCTGTAGATATTTCAAACAACTTTACACATCTTCTTCTCTTTTTGGTTATGTTATGTTTTTGGTTATGTATTCTTTCCAAGCCAACTTTTTGAAGTTTGTTCACTAAGTTCAGTTTCTAGTTTGCTGTTTGCAGTCAATCACCCTGTTCTCTTTGTGTTACTCAGAGATTTATTTAATTGTTATGTTGGTGACCATGCCACTATTTGGAGTGTTTACTGTGGCTTTGATCACAATCCTGACCCTGCAAAAGACTCGTCTCCAGACCAAGCTTGGTGACTCTAACTGGTGGCTCATCAACTTCACTGACATCACTATTCTCACAGGGCCTAAGGTATGACACATTGTCAATCATGCGATATACCCCAAAAATTAATTAGACCTTTTGCACAAATGTGAAATACTATGCTTTTCACAGGGAGGGCAGGCATTATCAATTAACACAACTCCGAGTAAAAGTGGAAGTGCAGGCTCTCAGACTATGATGTCCAGTAACAGCTATGGTCTACAAGACAGAAATGGCAAAAAAACCATTTACACAACAGTTGGCCTATACCAGGTACCAGGGCCCAAAGGCTCAACATCACAAATGCAGGTTAATGATACCAATATTTTTTATGTAACATGATATGTATAGTCATGAAAAGAAAATAATTCTCTGTATTCTCTTCTGGCTAAGGGAAATCACGTAAGCATCAAATACTTGGATAATCAAAGTTTGCGCGACATCAAGAAACCATCGATCATTGCTGAGTTTAATGTGGTATAAAATTATTTATAAATTAATAAATTTCCCTCCTGATTAGAATGTTTTTGGCACTGGGCAGATACACCCAAGACAGGGTGTCAATTTATTGCAGGACACACACTCACTCTCACAGGACACACATTATGTAGGAGAAATTTAGAGCAGCCAGTTCAACCTTGAATCCATGTTTTCGGACTGTGAGAGGAAACCTTTTTGCCTCTCTCTTCTCCTTCTACAGTTAGCACTTATGTAGTGCTGAACACCAAGCCAAACTGCTCTGACCTGCAGCATCAGACAGAGATGGCCTTAGTTTTACTTGTTTTTTCAATGATTTGAGGTATTTGATTAATTGTGTTTGAATAATTTGGATTAATTGTGTTAACAAAGAATCTAATTTATTTTATGAATAATTTTGAAGGGCAGCACACTGGCATAATGGCATGTCCCCCTCTCAGCACCGAGGCTCCCGGTTTGAAAACCTGGAGTTTCCATTCTCCCCGAGTCAGATTTTATTTTTCCCCATTCGTAGATTTCCTCCCACAGTCCCAAAACATGGATTCAAGGTAAACTGGTAGCTCTAGGTGTGTATGTCTGTGTGCTGACCTGCCCTGAGTTTATCTGCACTGCTCCAACCTCCTACCCATGACACAAGTAAAGGATTAAGCAGAAGATAGTGAGATAAGAAATATTTTGCTGATAAGTATCCTTTTGTTTGGCTTGAGAACCTACTCCCAAAAATGTCTGTGCATTCTACACTGCTGTATTACTAATGTTTTGCTTATATTTTTTTAGATGAAAGAGTTGAAGCATGAGAACCTAGTGCAGTTTTTTGGAGTGTGTAATGAACCCCCTAATGTCTGCATTGTTATGCAATACTGCAAGAAAGGAAGCTTAAAGGTACACACCAAAAAGTTTGGATTTATCTGTCACTGTCTAACCATAATGTCTACCCAAAACCAACACATTATCCCATGTTTCTTTCTTTTCTGTTAGGACATTCTTAGGTGCACTGAAATTGAGTTGGACTTGATGTTTAAAATGTCCTTTGCCTATGACATTGTCAATGTGAGTAAAATAAAGAGATGTTTGTAAGTTTCATCATACTCTCTGTGAGGTGATACACATATATGCATTACACATAAGTGACTGGCTTCTCTGCTTTCTCTAGGGAATGGAATATCTACACAGGAGCAGTCTGAGGTCGCATGGCAACTTAAAGCCTACTACATGTCTGGTCGACAGTCGGCTGCAGGTAAAACTCTCAGGCTTTGGCCTGTGGGAGTTCAAACACGGAGTAAAACACAGACTTATACCTCTTGATAATCCTGAATATGAAGGTATTTCGTAATCTTTACAATATAATGTACAAAGTGTTATACATTCTTAATTAACGTGTTAGTTATAGTCATTTACTTATGAATGTGAAATGTAAAAAAGATGCAAAAGTGTACAAGCAAATCATGGCAATAGGTATCTTTACATTCTCATCTCATGCCCATCCAGGGGAGAATGTTTCGGGTGCTGGGCAGATACACCCAAGACAGGGCACCAATCCATTGCTGAACACACTTACTCAGGCAGACACACACACACTAGGTAGGAGCGGTTTAGAGCAGCCAAGTTACCTTAAATCCATGTTTTTGAACTGTGGGAGAAAACCTTAGAACCCGAAGAAAACCCACACAGACACGTGGAGGACATGGAAACTTCACCCAGATTGGGATTTGAACTTGAAACTCCAGCTCTGAGAGGTGGACGTGATAACCACTACTCCACCATGTCACCTCAAGTAAAATTTTTGTATGGAAATGACAATACATAAGTTTCAGTTTACAACCTGCAAGTTCATCTAAGTTTTTTTTAAAGATAAGAGTAACTGTAATAAGATAAATGGTAAGCAGAAAACATCTGCATTTTATGTTGCAGAAATGTACTGGATTGCCCCTGAGCTTTTAAGGGAAGTGCACCTTCCGTTCAATGGAAGTCAAAAAGGAGATGTGTTTAGCTTTGCCATAATTATGCGTGAGTTAATCTACAGCTCAGAGGTGGGTCCCTATCATGATATACAACTCGATCCAAAAGGTAACTGCTAAGATATCCTCAATTTTTGTACACGTTGAACCTGTTCTTATGTTTATTCTAATTAATTGTTTTGCATTTAGAAATTATCAAGCAACTGCGAACCCCACTAACAGGGGAGCCCCTCAGACCTACTTTGTCCACCCAGATGTGTGATGAGGCACTAATAACTTTGCTAAATGCCTGCTGGAGTGAAAACCCTGACCAAAGGCCTCCTTTTACATTCATCAGGAGAAGCCTGCGAGAAATCAGTCCTGACAAGTACAGACACAAATTTACATGGTCACAAATTTACCCTATTGCACATTGTTTTTACATTAGAATGTTAAAATTACTATATATTATATATATATATTACTAATGTATACAGCCAAATTGTACTCAAATATCACTGCCAGAAAATTAAAGATTTGTTTAGTATTCTAAAGTAGAAATGGTTGAAATAACCCTTTGTGTATATACATATGTAGCCATGCTAATATTTTGGACAATATGGTAAATAAGCTGGAGAAATACGCCACTCATTTAGAAGAAGTGGTCGAGGAACGGACCAATCAGCTCACTATGGAAAAAAACAGAGCTGATAAACTTCTCTCTAGTATGCTTCCCAGGTAATAAAATATCATTGATTAAATGTATTTTATTATTGTAGAGGACATAACACTATTTTGTTTGATTTAATTTTTAACTATAGATGTGTTAATCAATGATTTCAGATACATCGCAGACCAGCTAATGGCAGGGAAGTCAGTGGAACCAATGAGTTATGAATTGGTGACCATTTTCTTTTCTGATATTGTGGGATTTACCACTATGTGCTCGATTAGCTCTGCTATGGAAGTGGTGACGGTCCTCAATGATCTCTACAGCCTGTTTGATGAGATAATCAAGCTTTACGACGTGTATAAGGTGGATACAACTGGCCAATTCAAAATAATGGATTTAAGAATTCTTCAATAAATCATGTTTGAATTATAGATATACATATATTGCACTTGACCAGGTCAGGCTGTAATGTAAACGCCAATTTATGTGTAAATGGTCGCACTGCACCATTGAAATAGCAATCCACCAAAGTCAGACCACAAACATGACGCCCAGAACACAGCCATGAATCACATTGTCACGATAGCAAAGACACACAGACATGCCCTACACTAGGCTAAATCACAGGGTGCATGGTAAGAGCTGCCTCGTAGTGGTTGTGAAGAGTAAACAAACTTCCACAGGATCCTGAAGAATAAGTATGAAAAATTAATGAACACTTATTAATTACTTAACAGGGATGGATTTCCCAAATGTGTTGTAACACAAACTATTTCATAACTCCATTCTTAATAACGTTCTTAAATTTTCAAGCCCTTCCCGAAGCCCTTCGTAACATATGTCGTTCTTAACATCACTTGTAACTCACTAAGTACTTCATAACTGGCAGTGCACTAAACCTCACAGATGACTCACTTGCACCAGAAACACATTATATACTAAATTGCCAAAAGTTTTTGCTCACCTGCCTTGACTCACATATGAGCTTAAGTGATATTCCATTCCTAATACATTGGGTTCAATATTATGTCGCTCCACCCTTTGCTGCTAGAACAGCTGCAACTCTTCTGGGAAGGCTGACCAAAAGGTTTAGGAGTGTTTTTATGGGAATTTTTGACCATTCTACCAGAAGCACAATTGTGAGGTCACACACTGATGTTGGACGAGAAGGCCTGGGTCTCAGTCTCTGCTCTAATTCATCCCAATTCTATTGGGTTAAAGTCAAGACTCTGTGCAGGCCAGTCAAGTTGATCTACATGTCATCCATGTCTTTATGGACCTTGCTTTGTGCACTGGTGCACAGTCATGTTGGAAGAGAAAGGGGCCAGGTCCAAACTGCTCCCACAAAGTTGGCATCCTGTTACATTTCCTTGATGAAATTCACTTAGAGCAATGCATTCTTTCACAAATGTTTGTAAAAACAGTCTGCAGCCATTGATGTGATTGGAATACCTGATTACATTAATATATATATATATTATATATATATTTTTTACATTTTTATTTTTTTTTTCTTCTGAGTGGAATACAGGTAACAAAATAGGCAACTATTGATATTGATTTGTTTGTGCAGTGCAGTGGATGGCACCCTTATCCCCAATTCCAGCCCCATACATCCTACATCAGTCATAAAGGCTACTCAACATTAAATATACAAGTTTGTGACCATCAGTGTCATTTACAGGCATTGTGGCCACCACAAATTTTTTAATCTGTGGCAATTCTGTTGTCTTTAAGATGGCAAAAAATGGTGATTTTGCTGTAGGCTACAGTGGTTATTTACTTTAATTCACTGTTAAACCCCCAGACAAAAGCTGAGGAGAAATTGAACATGGCACACATCAGAACAAGCAGTGACTTTATCATTGAGTCTTCACCAGAACGTAGCTGTGCCATCATTGTTATATGTGCTATGTTGCACAACATTGCAGTTAGTGTTGGCAAAAGCGTTCAGGATGAGGAATGGAAGGAAGATGAGTTTGAAGAGAGGGAAGTCTGCATACCTGTTTCTGTCAAAGTACGCTTTATGCTCGATCTATCAGTTGAATTGCAAGCGCTGATGTTTTATGATATATTCTCCAATTTCTAATATTCTGCTTTGCAAATGAGTGCAATTTCAGCTTGCCCTGCTTTTGAATGAATGAAAGCCATCAGTGCAGGTTTTCAGCTTTTTTTCTTACAGTAGTTTAATTTATATATGTTTATTGTTTATATAGTTAAAAAAACAATTTTTTAGATTTTTGTGCTATAATAATGAAAAATTGTGTGGTACTCAGTAATTCAGTTTTCGAGTGTTGATGCCTTTTCGGGATGGAGTCTACAAATAAAGACTTAATCTAAGAGAGTTTAAATGGCTTTTGTAAAAGCAACATAAAATTGGCGTTCTTAAAGTCACGTTGTACATAAAGTTGTTTGTAAATCGCTAGGAACGATTACTTTTGGGAAATCCACACCTGCAGAACACAGATGCGGAGGGAGGCCAGGTGGGGCAATAGGGTTGTATTGTGACAAACTGACTTTTGATTTTATTTGCATAGATGATTTCTAAAAGCAACTTATTACTTTATGTGGATATGTGAAAAATCTGTTTAATCATAACAATTACTCTCCCTTTACCCTCCCATCACCCATTACACTGTCCCTTGGTTGTTGATTTTAGGTGGAAACAATAGGAGATGCTTACATGGTGGCAAGTGGGCTGCCTATAAGCAATGGCACCAGGCACGCAGAAGAAATATCAATAATGGCCCTTCATTTCCTCAGTGCAATTAAACGTTTTAGAATTAGACACCTACCCAATGAAAAGCTGGCTCTCCGCATTGGAATCAATTCCGGTATGCAAAATGATGTTTGTATATATCTGTGTATCGTCTCTTAATGTCTATCTTCTTTTTGTTTAACTCACTGTTCATCACTGGCTGCAGGGCCGGTGGTTGCCGGTGTGGTGGGGACCACAATGCCACGCTACTGTTTGTTTGGAGACACAGTAAACACTGCATCGAGAATGGAGAGCAACAGTCTGCGTAAGAAACTTGATGTATTTGTCATAATTTATTTCCTTAGTAGTCGTGGACTCAAAGCTGTTTCTTTGCAGCGCTGAAGATCCACATTTCTCAGAGCACTGCTGATATTCTTATTAAGATTGGTTCCTATGAACTCCAGGAGAGGGGAGATATTGAAGTGAAGGTAAATTGCCTGTAGCTGTTGTCTTAGGTTTCTTTACATTTCTCATTCCTGAAGGATTCTTGCATTGTGTCCCCACAAGGGAAAAGGCCTTCAGAAAACTTTCTGGTTGAATGATAAAGCTGGTTTAGAGTTTCCTCACACACCACAGCATTGTGACGTGAGACCAGGCCTATCTGAGGTAAGTCAGATAGTAATAAAAGTACGATAACTTAAATTCAATCAAATTATTATATGATAAATCAGACTACAATTGTAATTATTTGCCTTTGGATTTAATATCAGAATGACATTATCATTTAATCCTGTTTTGATAGAACAGAAGCAAACCAGTTGTCATGAGAGATAAGGTCCAGAATATCAGTAACATGCCTGCTGTTTGTTCCCTGGCTATTCCTGACATTTAAAGTTTGAAAAGACACAGGTTTGGAATGTAATTACAAGCATTTTGTGTAAGTTAAGAAATAAAGACTGGATAGAATTTTAAAGTTGTTTTTATTACCAACAATCTTCACATATTTTTTAATCAACACCTATTATAATGTATTATACACTTTCATAAGTACCAGCTAATTAACATATTTATTCAGCTAGTTTCACTGGTTTGACTTAAAAAAAAATGTTGCAAGAAGCAACAAGGTGCAGGAATGTGTATCACACTCCCTGAGATCCATGTATGGCTGTTCTGTGCATGGGGTGCTGTCACTATGTTTATTAGAACTACTGTGCTCTCATGTATATTATTTTTTACCAACGTTTAACCTAAAATACTATTAAGCAGAAGAACACACAGCATGTAGAGGTACGAGCCTGTAAAAAAAAGGAAAATGTAAGTGGTTTACAATCAGAGGTTGTTGTCAGAAATCATATAATGTAAAACTGTGCAGGTTTTTTTTTTCGAAGGTTTGGTTAAAAACACATCAAATTCCATGTTTTATTGGTTTTTTTTTACAATAATTGTGTAAATAAGACCTTTACAAGAATAACTTTCTCTATATTATAATATACAATCTTATCTAATCTTAAACCTCTACTAGGGTCATGAGGTCCCATCCAGGGGACAACATTTCGAGCACTGGGCAAATACACAGGGTGCCAATCTATCACTGAGCACAAACACACACAATATAAAAGCAATTTAGAGCAACCAATCAAACTTGAATCCATGTTTTTGGACTGTGGGAGGAAACTGGGGAGACAGACATGGAAAGAACACGGAAACTCCACCCAGATCAGGATTCGAACCTGGATCACCAAGATGAGAGACTGACATTCTAACCACTACGCCACGGTGCACCCTGCATATTTTAATGCATAGCTACATATCATTAGCTAAATTTTACATAATTGAAAAAAATTAAATGTTAACAATATATAAAAAAAAAAAAATAATGTTATTTTTTGTATAAAATGAGTTTAGCAAAATTAATTTAAAACAATTAAAATTGTCCCCTGTATAGGATGTGGTAACATTTGGAAAATAAACCAAACACAAGCTGCGGTGTGTGGAATTTTTACAAAACAAAGAAAGAATAAAGATTAATGTTAAACTACCTGCAAGGTGTCCATAACTGGAAGAATGTTGAGCTGCAAATAAACATTAAAAAAGCAGTAAAATGTTTATAAAAATGCAAATACTTAATAAATATGACTTTTTTTTTTACCTTTCATTTGAAACTCCATAGTCAAAACGCCTCCATCTGGATCATGCTCAGATTTGGCACTTCTCTTATTACACGGAGTCTTTTTCACAGTTTAGATTTGCTTTAGTATTTTTGAAACAGATCACAGGATGTTATGAAATCAGCTAAATATGCTTACCGGCTGACAGACGAGCTTTTCACCATCGCAAACTTGAACTTCACAGTGAAGCCAGACAGTGGACACCTTCTCTAAGCGCTGGAAGCGGAATGAATTGAACTTGAACATGGAGCGAGTGTCTTTGGCATTCTCAAAAATAGTCACTGTGCTATCTGATGAGCAGCTGTACCGTCAACAAGAACAAAAGAGTTTCCTTAAATTACCAATGCTTATTATTAATAATTAGTTCCACAAATTAACAACTCTAAGACCTTGTGTGAAGGATAGAACTTTTACCTGTTGAGAATTAAATTCCACCTTTTCCTGTCAGTTGAATAGGGACTTGGTGTTGCCCAGCAATTTGTGATAACGACTTTAAACCTACGGATGAAGATGGAAAGTTTGGATGTCTGTTACAACTCTAAACAACAAGCTATTTTTGTGAATTGATACATAATGATTAAAGTGATGACCAACCTGTTACTTAAACCTTTCGCTTCAATACCAATAAAAACTTCTGAACCAATTTCAGATGTGTCAATCATGTATGGTGCATCTTTAGCATACAGGAATTTGGAGTTCTGCAATACATAAGTCATAATTTAGTCGATATGTTTCATAGGGAATCATAAAGCAATGATTACGTAAAACCACATATCATACATTAAAGGAAAGCAATATATTTATATAGATATGAAATATTGCAATTTTGTCCTTTTTTTTTACCATTGTTCTTCTAATTTAAGGACACGTCATATAAAAGGAGCTGTACTCACAGTGAATACGTTCATAGACAACTGAGTCTTAAAAGAACCTAAACTTCCATTGTTGACATAAACTGTTGCCACTCTGGAAGAAGCAGATTGTTTAGTAAAAAGGCTGCAAATCCTTGGGTCGAAATGCAGTCTTAGGAATATTGCCAATGTTAAAGGTGGGATTAATGTAACATGATTTACCTTTGACTGAAGACAGCATTGTTGACCAAGTAAGCTGCTCGGTACGTGCAGCTAAAGGTGTAGTTGACTGGCTGGTTGCGCACAGTGAGCGACGAGTCATTGGAGACTATAGAGTTGTAGAAGATGTATTTCGGGTCTTTACCTCCAATGTACTGGTTGGAATGTGAACACAGTGACATTATAATAGTAATGACAGTAAAAAAAGACTGTTTTCTTATTACATTTGGACTGAAAGACAATTAATATAAATTAAAGATAAAGTGAGCTTTAGTTTTGAAAGCGTTTGAAAGCTCAGACAACATTTGTACCAAAATGTAATATTTTTGCAACTTGTGTACACTCCCCGATTAACCAAAATCCCTTTAATAATTAATTTAGAAATTTTTTTTATTGTGCCACATTTCTATGGTATAGATTTGACATTATGTATGGTTGCCCATGGTATAGCAACCCGCAACCTATATCCAGCAGGCGCCTCATTCTGAATTGGAAGGAAAAAGGGCAAATTAAATTAGCACACAGTGTAACATGACGTAGTCAGCTTGTTGATCGGCAGCGGGTAAAAGGGGATTGTAAGCCTTCAATTCGGAGTGAGGTGCCTGCTCGATAAATAAGGTGGGCTATATTTTTGTTGTACAATCTCACACAATTTAATTTTTGAGTTGATTATTGGATGTAAACATGATAGTGACAACAAAAAAAATCTAATCTGCCTCTTAATATTTATTCATCACAATTCAAAGTGAAAAGGTGGTCAGTTCATATATCCATAATTCCCCCAAAACAGATAACACATTGCAGACAGAGTGTGATATGCTATGTATGAGAAGTGGACATACCATGTTGTTAAACTGTTGTGCACTTAACAGGTAAAGAAACTTTGATTTATGAATAAAACCAAAATTAAGCCAGCATAAGAGTGAGGTCTTATTTTCATCTTACTGAATAATGCACTTTGACATTTTACCTCAGACACTGTGCCACAGTATGAGTGGTTCTTAGGCGTTAGGTCAGGAATAGTAAAGCGATAAAAGCCAGGAGTGTTGACACCCATGTAGCACACACCACCTAAAGACAACTGTCCTATTTCCCATCCATATGGACACTCAGGCACATGGGCTATAATGGTATTCGGGAAACAGGACACCATAACATAATCTACAAAAGAAAAAGAAAATTGAATTAGTATGATTTGAATATTTTCAGTTTGAAAGTAGAACAAGGAACCGTTTTGGAACTACCAGCTTTTTGTGGTGCACAAGCCCATGTCACAGGGAGAAGAAAAACTATTGTACCAAGAGCAACCATTTCCTACAATAAAAAGATGAAAACCAAGTGTTTTAAAACCACATGTGCATGGTTCTACCATCTGATTATTAAAAGGAGCATTCCTCAAAACACAATGACACTAATGACACTCTGAATAAAAACGAAATAGGTTCATACCAGAATGAAGTTGTAAAGAAAGGTTCCTTGGACTTTACCACATCTTAATGGTCTTAGGAAAACTGACTTACTGGAGCACAGGTTTTACTTGCAGCTCATTTATGTTAGGACAGGGACCGTTTTATATTTCCAAAGGCAGGCATTAACATGCCTTTCTTTTTCTGTCTGATTGACTGATGAGACTGATGATTTTGCGATAGAATTGTAATACAACACAAAAGCTTTCTTGTCTTGCCAGACATTGACTTTTAAATTAACTGCCTCTCAGGGGAAGACCATTTTCTCAGCATTTAACTTCTCATTTCTTGCATATTACCTTTTTGCTGCTGGTGCAGTGCACAATAGCACAAACTTAACCTATAAAATAAAACAATTGAGAATATGTGTTCATTTTACATCATTGTTTAGTTTAAAACTTCAAGATGGGCTGCTTTGAAGGTTTGTGTTACATGCAGGCTAAGGAACGGGTGCATCAGTTTAATTGTCTTTTGAAACCTACCTGTTCCAACGTTGGATTTAAGCTGAAAAGTGTCATCAGGTTTATTCTGGTACAGTTTTAAAGAGAAGAAAATGTTTAAGGCAATTACTCAAAGAGTTACTAGCATCAGTTCTGACAAATAACCCTTTATTTTAATTTATTTTTTAATTTATTTTAATTGCAACTGAATTTTTATTATTAAAAAGTACATTAAAACAGTAATTTGAAAGAATTTTTAAAAAATGGTATAAATAGTATTTTTAAGTTGAAATTTATTTCAAAGAATACTTGACTATACAAAATATAGTATAGTAATATATAAATATATCATTTTTTATATACTACAAAATGCAATATGTATATAGACCAATTTAAAAATCATATTTTACTGTATGGTGGCTTAGTGGTTAGCACATTCGTCTCTCAGCAGTTCGAATCCCTATCTGGGTGGAATTTTCATGTTCTCCCACGGTCTGCTAGTGTTGTCTCCGGGTTATCCGGTTTCCTCCCACATTCCAGAAACATGGGTTCAACGTAAATTTGATGCTCTAAATTGCCCCGTTTTGTGTGTGTATGTGTGTGTGGCTGTGTGAGTGAGTGTGTGCCCAGCGATGGATTGGAGCTCTGGCCTGAGTGTATCTGCCCAGCGCCCGAGACGGTCTCCCCTGAATGGGGATGGGGAGCCCCACCGCGACTCTAGTACAGGATTAAGTGGAAGATAATAAATGAATGAATATTGTACTGTATGTTAATAACATGGCAGGAAACTGTTTCCTATCACCTGGTTCATTAAATCTAAATTCAAATTATAAATGGTTGAAGAGTACTGCAAAATACTAAATACTTTAAATCCACAATGTTTCTCCTTTTATTTTAGGTCATTTCAGTTCCCAATCAGGAGCCTGTCATTCCCACTTCTGGTGCAACAGAATGGTTTAAATAGAACAGAATGATATAAACCAAACAGATATTAAAAACTTTATATGTTTAGACCATGTGCATCTTATACATCAGTTCTTATTTCATCTTGACAGACATCTTGCTTGGTTCCAAATAAAGAACAGGCAGTGCATTAGACTTACTGTGTAGCAGTAAAAAACATAGGGTATACCCTATACTCTTTGCTTGAAGAAAGCCATGAAATTCTATACTCATACTACTGGGAATAAAAGGGGTAATTCTGTGTCCAGAGCACATGTGCAGATATCCTTAATGGTAATTAACCAAGGCAAAGAGTGCATTTGCAGACGTTTTAAAAAGCATTACCATAAGAATACAGAGAACCACTCTGACAGATACAAATCAACTCGCCCAGGGACAGATAACATTTCAGCACATCAAAACTGGGAACTGTGGGCCTTCCAGGTGTTTCAGACTAAGAGGATCTTAGTCTTACAATACCTGCAAGGAAATAAAACTTTAGGTTTTCAGTAGTTTTTTAATTATTAAAAAAAAAACATTTATATAATATATTTTAGTCAGACATAAAGAGAATTCTTTGTAAAAAAATTTATTTCCAAAACAGTACTGGAAAGTATATCCGTATAACAGTATATCTGAATAGGAGGTTTAGATTTGGTGAGGCAGGATGTTTTTTTTTTTTTTTTTTTTTTTACAATTAGTGATGCAAACAACACTTCTAGGTGTGTAATGAACATTTTCATGTGGTCAGACACATTCCAACAGAGGTGGTAGAAGTACTGAAGCACCCAATTTAAGTAAAAGTGCTAGTAATATTCAAAATGATTATTTAAGTAAAAGTTGAAGCATAATTTTTTTAAGTAGAAGTACATGCATTTACATTTATTCATTCATTCACTTTAGAGCATCCAGTTTACCTTGAATCAATGTTTTTGAACTGTGGGAGGAAACTGGAGAACCCAGAGGAAACACACAAGGACCCACATGAACCAAGAAAATCTATTTGTTGGTACTAAAACCTTTTAAGCTTAATTGCTTTCTTGATCAGTCCTTAACTAAAACAGGCACAAAATAAAACATATCATCGCTGAGACAGCCCTGCCGTAAGAAGAGTCAGGCTTGTGGTGGTCATGGCCCAGAGTAGCTGTGGTGGGCATTCCCTATTTTCATTTCTGAAAGGTGGCAATATTTAATATTGTTTCTAATGTTAATGTTCTCAGCATTGTGCCAGTTTTATTAATTTTTGTTAAAAACATTGTCACATTGGCCAGAAATAGGGCCTTTGACACCAAGTTTCTCTTTTTGTTCTCTTATACTGCTTTAACCAATTCACCTAAACAAGACGATGCTGCCATGTTACTGTCAATTAAATTGATTTATGAAGGTACATCAACACCCCCACACCCAACCCTAGTCCCTGATACAGGATTCTGTGGGGGGGTCCAGGTTCGAATCTCAATTTGGGAGGAGTTTCCATTTTCTTTCCGTGTCCGCATGGGTTTCCTCCAGGTCTTGGGTATATCTGTCCAAGATGTTCTTCCCTGGATGGGTATAGGGAACCCTTCCCCACACCCCGCGACCCTTACTTTGTAAAACAGTACATTGTCACAAAGCAGCTTTACAGTGTTAAGAGCCTAAACCTCTAAAGAGCAAGCCGAAGCAACAGTGGCAAGAAAAAACTTTATGTCGTTACGTTGTTTTTTTTTGAGGAAGAAATCTTGGGAGAACCAAGGCTCAGTGGGGGACTTCTTCCAGGTGTCGGTTAACATTAACAGTGTAGGGCAGGTATGAACAGATTATGTAGTGGTCAGGTGTTCATTATCAACATTTGCTAATAGCAACACTGATTGTGAATCAATTTCACCTGCTGATGTGCAAATGGAACAGACAACAGGTAGAAATGAGAGGCACTTGGCAAGACAACCCCTATAAAGCAGTGCTTCTGCAGGTGGTGCCCACACACCTTTTCTTTGTTCTCATTATTTCTGCATGATGTTTTGGTCACTTTTGCATATTGTCAGTTCTCTCACAATAGAGGTAGCATGAGACGGTGTCTACAACCCACAGATGTTGCTCAGGTAGTGCAGCTTATTCAGGATGGCACATCAATGCGAGCTGTGGCAAGAACGTTTGCTGTGTCTGTCAGCACAGTGTTCAGAGCATCGAGCAGATACCTGGAGACAGTCCAGTACACGAGAAGAGAACATCCACCCACCCAATCAGGAGCATTCCCAGGTGTTGTATGGAGGCCGTACAGGCACGTGGAGGCCACACACACTACTCATGTTAACTAGCCTTGAGGAATTTCCGCTGAAGTTGGATCAGCCTGTCATTTGATTTTCCACTTTAAGTCCAGTGAGGCCATCCTGCAGGACTGAACGCCACCAGTCCACCAGAACTTGAATAGTGTTCATTTATTAAATTATAAAAATGGCTTAAATATCAGAAGCTAAACGAACGTAGCAAACCGCCAAGGTTTATATTAAGAGCTTTCAAAGATGCAGGAAATCGGAAACGTTAAATGAACTTGACTCGGTGGTTGAATGCCACCCCCTTGGGGCCGTTTGAGGCCTGTACAGTAAAAAAACATGGCTGTAAGGGCGAAATGGTGCCGTAATGTGGCAGTGCTGCACATGCAGTGTTGCCAACCTAGCGACTTTGTCGCTATATTTAGCGACTTTTCAGACGCTCTAAAAACTTTTTGTAGTAAAAAGCGACTAGCGAAAAATCTAGCGACTTTTCTGTGGTGTTATTGGAGACTTTTGGAGACTCTAAACACACACGCTCTTCAGTTGCTGTTCTCTGGGGCGGGTGCTGCCGTGAGCCCCGCCCGCAACACTCAGAGCAGACCCAATAGTTTTGAAACTAAAGAAAGCACAACAGGTCTATTAAACTCTTCTCTATTTCTTTCCAGCTTGATTAGTGTGCTAAAGTCTGTAAGTAGCAGGTTAACTTAAGAAAAAAAAAAACTAAAACAAGAAAAAAATAAAATAAAAACTAAAAAGTAACTCTGCCAAAGTGTCTCTTTTAAGTTCACTTTTCCGGTCCCATGCCCGGATAAAGGAGGAGGGTTGACCCTAAAGTAGCAGTTCCTGCTAACTGCTTCTCTTATACTAACATTTAACAACACAGCAAAAAATAGTTATGTAATTTACTTAAAAATGATTTATACAAGCATTAAAGTCATAAAGTTTTTTTGAAAAGTGACTGCCTATTTCAAAGGCAACTTATGTTGTTCATTTGTAGTTCTAACATATTTATGGTGTTTTTACTCACTTTTTTCTCTCCCAACGTTATTCCTATACATATTCAAAAACATAGATTATGCAAATTAGGTGATGACGTTATTTAGCGACTTTTAGGACAACCAATAGTTACTTTCCTTACTGAGGTGTTGGCAACACTGTGCAGCACATGTCGGGGG
>JAOUQT010000047.1:8697873-8723101 GCA_025769995.1 Xyliphius kryptos
GTGATAAAAACATCTGACAAACACATAAAAACCAGAGGGCAGCAGATCATGTGAAAATATAATACTTGTGTCATTCTCAGAACTTTTGGCCATTACTGTAAAGTAATCTATTCATCATTCAACAAATAATTAAACAATATAAACCTTATTTGCTTGACAGTTGAATTATATATTTCTGACTAAAGAGTCAAGTTATCATAGCCTGATAATAAGAATCGGATCCTCGTGATATTTTTAAGTACAAGTGTAAATGAATTCTAAATTTAGTGAGAATGCTTTGAAAGCCATTTACTTAGTGACCATTCAAATGCTGTCTTTTTCTGATCTAATAAGCAATCACATATGAACAACAGGGTCTGAACAGGCCCTTAATAATTTTAAAAAGTGACATACAATATGTAATATTATGCTATGTTTATAATTAAATAAAGTAAGTTACAAATGAGAAAACAACACTGAATCAGTATGTATGTATGCAGAATCATCTTTAATTTTCCATCTATTTTTTTATTTTATTTATTTATTTAGTTTTTCATATTTTTTATTATGTTTGTATTGAATGTTTATTACCTCTGCAATATGTCAAATTAAGTGATAAATCTCATTTTATTATTCAGATGTAATATTAGCAGTTCCATTTATAAGTATTTATTTTCTAATCTCATGCTTTTTCTCCTTGTTAGCTGAAAGGGGTTTGTGCTCTGAAAGGACCTCAGGAAAATCTACAATGGCTGCTAAAAGAAAAGGTGGTCTAAAGCTTAATGCTATTTGTGCCAAGTTAAGCCGTCAGGTGGTGTATGACTGTAGCTCTCAGACTGCTGAGGGTGACCAAAGCCTGGCAGACAACATTGAGTGGGGTAGCTCCCACAATACTGAGAATGATAGGCCAAACAGTGACTTTGCAAAAAGCTTGACGCTTGGTGAGAGCTTGGAGGATGACCAGAAAAGGCGAGAGGCCATTGAGAAGTGGGTTAATGGTGAGTATGCTGACGAGCCAGTCTCTATGGATGGCTGCAAACAAAAAAGGCCTAAAACCAGTGGAGGAGACGATGGCCCTCCTGAAGGCGTGTATATGGTACAGCCCACGGGTTGCAGTGATGAGGAAGACAACATTGAGGATGCAAAGCCATTTTCTTTGACCCAAGATGGCAGCTGCCAAGAAGACCAGGAATCAGATTATCCTCGTAAAGAAACTGGATATCAAACTTCCAGTGGAACACCTAATTGTCATGCTTCATTCTCTTCTTCAGGTATTATTGTATCTTTTACTTAGACAAAATATTTTAATAGATGCCTGTTGAATATTTTTTGTGCCTTATATGTTCAATAATGGTTACATTTATGGACAGTTTGATTCAACAGATGTTGCTTTATAGCATTTCCATGGCAATCCTGAATTCTAGTGAAGCAATAGCCACGAGAGGACGTGCATTATTGTGAATAAATCACGGGAAAGAGGTGTTGTTAGGTCCAACGCGTAGAGGAGTGCCGTTACACCTCTTTCTTGTGGTTTACTCACGATAATGCGCAAACTCAAGTGCGTTATTATTTTTTTTTTTTATAAAATTTTTACGAACATACAATAATAAAAAACATTTCATTCATAAATGTGATTAGTGAAAGAAAGATTGGTAATGAACTGGTGTTCTGCAACATAATCTAGTTTTTTAAAGCGAATTCTGATGGCTTAGTAACAGTTTTCGTTTTTTAACAATGAAATACTGTCATCTAGTGGCCAAATTACAGATCGCAGTTCATAAATAAACATTAAAAACATAACATAGCGGTGTGCATTATTGTTAATAACATCTTGGCTGGAAAAATGGCTGCGCTTATTAGATAGGACCTGAACTACATGTTTTATAATTTACATTAATAAACAGGTATCTGAAGGTAATTGCAATATACAGGGACAACATTTGGGCAATATATAGTATTTTGACCTGACATGGAGAAATATTAGACTTCTGCTCTTAGCCATTCATGTGGGTTTTTAGCGGTGTGTTTTGCATCATTATTCTGTCTGAGAACCTTTGACCTGTGACCAAGCTTTCTGACACTAAGCAGCACATTTTGCTCCAAAATGCCTTTATGGTCTTGGGATTTTATAGTAGCCTGCACAGATGCAGTAACTATCTTCAATATGTCATCAATTTACACCCCGAGATGTTCGGTACAGTCCCAACGACCTGAAACTTCTATATAATATGTGTAGTCAGAGATAAAACTTCAAACATTTTGCTGAAGAGGTACCAGCCCAATTAGGTAGGATTACAGGATGTGGATGATGAACTTGTCTGGCCACACAGAGCCTTTCCCACAGTCCGAATAAATACATGTGTAATGAAATGACCCAGGTCCACTCCAATAACAATTTCTGATCATACTAATGCCTTCCTGGATAAAATAGCAAAAATTTCTACATTCACCGTACAACAAACGCACATCTGTTTTTCAAAAGTAGGCAAGCTGTTACTAATTCTATCTACATTGGTCAACTTTGGAGGAAGTTCAATTTTATCTATTAATATAATGCTTTTTACAGTAGTAAGTCAAGTCATTATGTTGGATTATACAGTTAAATGTGATATTGTGGTGCCTGATTAGATATGGTATTACTTTATTACTAAACATTTTTTTTACTTAATATAACATTGAACTGGCAGCCAGTGCAAGTTTAATATCAAAATTCTAGCAGCATTTTGAATCAGTCATAGTTCATGTAGTGATTTATTAGAACATCGTGTCAGAGAGAATCCGTTTATATATTTATCTATCTATTTATTTATTTGCAATTCCAGCAATACTGCTATCCATTCATCCAATCTCTTAATCTTGAAAGTGTGTGCTTGAGTGTTCACAGCCAACCTCTCTTTTTTTCTGAAACATTTGTCTACATATATACTATATATATACATATATAACTATATATACAGTATATACAGTACAGGCCAAAAGTTTTTACACAACAAACATCTCATTCAATGCATTTTTTGTTTTGTTTTTTTCGACTGTTTACATTGTAGATTCTCACTGACGGCATCAAAACTATGAATGAACACATGTGGAGTTAGGAATGTAAAACAAAAAGGTGAAATAACTGAAAAAATGTTTATATTGTAGTGTCTTCAAAATAACCACCCTTTGCTCTGATTACTGCTTTGCATATTCTTGGCATTCTCTCAATGAGGTTCAAGAGGTAGTCACCTGAAATGGTTTTCAGGTGTGCCTATAAGGGTCAATTAGTATAATTAATTATGCAACCCCTGGCAAAAAGTATGGAATCACCAGTCTGATGTTTTATTCTGCAGAACAAACTCACATCAAGAACATGATGCAATAATAAGGTCATTCCAAAGTGCAACTTTTATTTCTAAGACAAATTAAAAAAAAAAAAAAAAACATTGTGGAAACAAAGTAAATGTTTTACTGAGCAAGCACAGGGGAAAAATATAAAATCACTCAATTATGAGGAAAAAAGTATGGAATCACTCAAATTGGAGGTAGAAAATAAAGACACACCCAGTCAATTTCCTTTCCCTAAATGGATACCGGCCTCAGATTAGATCTGCTGGTTATTCTGTAGTTGAAAACACCTGCAGTCATGACACCTTGGAGGGCTGCTGAACGAAGGGGAGTGACAATGACCATGGCTCCAACAAGAAAAATGTCTCCTAAAACAAAAGAGAGGATTGTGAAACTTCTTGAAGAAGGTAACTCTTCATGCATGGCTGCTAAAGATGTGGGCTGTTCACAGTCAGCTGTATCCAAGATATGGAAAAAATACAAATGGCATGGAATGGTTGTTAAAGCCAAGCGTACTGGTAGACCAAGGAAGACCTCAAAGCGTCAAGACAAAAAACTTGTACAAAACAAGGCCATTTGTCTTTAAAACCGAAAAAGTACAACTAAACAGATGAAGCATAAATGGGAGGAAGCTGGAGCCAATGTATGTGACCGAACCATAAGAAATCGCCTAAAGGACATGGGATTTCAATACAGGAAAGCTAAATGAAAACCATCATTGACACCTAAACAGAAAAAAACAAGACTGCATTGGGCTAAGGAGAGGCAATCATGGTCTGTGGATGACTGGATGAAAGTTATCTCAAGTGATGAGTCAAGAATCTGCATTTGACAAGGTGATGATGCTGAAACTTTAGTTTAGTGCCGTTCCAGTGAGATTGATGAAGAGGACTGCATGAAGAAAACAACCAAATTTCCACAGTCCTTGATCGATGTGTCAGAGTTATGGCTTTCATCTACGAGTTTGTGTTTTCTGTTTGGTTCTTGTTATGTGTGTTCATTAGTTTCACCTGTGTGAAACTAATGAACACGTGTCTTTTCTGTTACGTATTTATACGGCGTCTTGTGTTTGTTTCTGACAGGGTAGCTCGTGTCATCACCGTGTTGGCTCTGTGGCAGTATCGAGTGCAGTGAGTTTCAGCTCCGCTTTTGCTTCGCGGTCCTAGCATGGGGTGTGTGCGCCTGGCTTCCTGTTGCTCTATTCAGTTAGGTTTAGTTCATGTACAGTTTATGCAGGTAGGTACTTTGTCTCTGGTTTCGCGCATAGGTGCAGGCTGCACTGTGTATCAGTGCTTTAGTTTCAGGGTTGCCAGATGGTCTGGTTTCTGCGCGGTTGCGTATTCGGTTCAGGTGTTGGCCAGTAAGTTTTAGTTCGGCGAGTTGGTGTTTTAGTTTCGGGGTTGTCAGTTTGTCTAGCTTCTGTGCAGTAGCACATTAAGGTTAGGTTTTGCCGGTGTGCCTTTGTTCTATTAGTTTGTGCATTTATTGTTCAGCTATATATCGGTTGTGTTTCATTGTAATAAACTTATTTGTTATTCTCCAGTTATCTCCAATTGAACAGATGTTTGGAGATGATTAAATAATTTTCCAAGATGACAATGCCATAGGGCAAAAACAGTGAAGGCATTTCTTGGAGAAAGACACATTCAGTCGATGTCATGCCCCACAAATAGTCCAGATCTCATCCCAACTGAAAACCTGTGGTGGAAATTGAAAAAAATGGTCCAAAAAAGGCTCCAACCTGAAAAGCTGATCTGGCAACTGCTATCAAAGAGAGCTGGCACAAAATTGATGAAGAATACTGTTTGTCACTCAAGTCCATGCCTCAGAGACCGCAAGCCATTATAAAAGCCAAAGCCCTGTGCTTGGTCAATAAAAGTAATATTCATTGACTTCCACAATGTTTTCTCTTCATTTCTTTGAGTTTTTCTGAAAGCCAACAAGTTGCACTTTGGAATGACCTTATTATAGTATCATGTTTTTGATATGAGCTTGTTCTACAGACTGAAATGTCTGAATGAGTGTTCATCTACGACTGGTGATTCCATACTTTTTGCCAGGGGTTGTATATGTGAAACATCAAATTATTAGTATCTCATTTTCCTATGAACCGTGTTGTTTCAGAAGAGAAACATGCAAAAACCAGACAGACAGGACTCAAGAATAAAACACACGGTGTTCTTGCTGTAAAAAAAATCTCTAATTTCTCCTGCCATCACACAGTTGACTAAACATAAATATAGATACTAGTTTCCTGTCAGTCTTAATTTGTATTTAGTGAATCTATATGTTACGGAAGCCCAGAGAGGACTTGTGTTATAATTTTTTTAAAGTCGTTATAACGCCATAACAAATCTAGTTTTTTTGCAATAACGACTTATTTATCTCGTTATCCCGACATTAACAAATTTTTTTTTTGTAGTAACGACTTATTTATCTCGTTATCACGACATAACAAATCTTGTTTTTTGTAATAACGACTTCTTTATCTCGTTATCACGACATAAATCTTGGGTTTTTTTTTAATAACGACTTATTTATCTCGTTTTCACGACATAACAAATCTTGTTTATTGTATTAACGACTTCTTTATCTCGTTATCACAACATAACAAATCTTGTTTTTTTGTATTAACGACCTCACTTGATCTCGCGATAACAGGTTTTAACGTACTTGATGGCACAGCAAGGAATCCCGGCATGCACTGCAAACAGGCTGTGTGCTTAAGTTTAATACGGGAGGTCAGGCAGAATAGGAATTGCATGGTAAAATGTAACCGCACATTTCTTGTGCCGATGACAAACACATCAGACTTGCACCAAAATGTAAGAAGCACTTAAATGTATTAGAAGTATAAAAGCACATTCCCACGCCTCTTCCACAACTACCAGGCGCACAGAGCTCATTCAGATCCCCATTACAGGGAATAAACGTTAGGGGGGAAAATATGGAAGTTTTGTCATTGCAAAATCATACTTCCCTATTTCCTCTCTCTCCCATATCGTTTATTAACTATAATGAGGATCTGAATGAGCTCTGTGCGCCTGGTTGCCGTGCCATAAAGTACGTTAAAACCTGTTATAGCGAGATCAAGTGAGATCGTTAAGTCGTATTACAAAAAAAACAAGATTTGTTCTGTCGTGATAACGAGATAAATAAGTCGTTAATACCAAAAAAAACATGATTTGTTATGTCGTGATAACGACTTAAAAAAATTATAACACACGCCATCTTGGCTTCCGTAATATGTGCATTACTTATGATAAAATTTAGCTTTTCTGATGTAATAATATTTGTTAATAAGTGTTAATATATCAGTCCAGCCCAAAACTAGAACTACTTTATTATATTACCATTTACCAATTCACATGCTTATTATTCAATGTTTTAAAACAGTGTAATTTGAATATTATATAAATGTTCAAATCTCATGGTAAAAAAAAAAATGCAATAAAATAAGTAGATTAGTAAAAACATTGGGAGTCTTTCTTTTCCTTTTACTTTTTTGAATACTTGTTAAATTAACAAAAAAAAGTTATAAATGTCAAAACGTTTTTTGTAAATTTATATAGCATTAATAAAACCAAATGTTACTTTAAATAAAAAGTTAAATAACCTTTTCATTAATAATGTGTAAATTTAGACTCACATCACTTATTAACTCCCCAGCTTTCTTTGCAGACTCCAGTTGAGGAGCTCCAGCTGTGTCCCAGGCCACTCCTTTCATGTAGTTCAAGTCTGACTTGTACAAGTTCTGTAAAAACAAATTAAATACATTGGTTTTGCTTGCCATCGAGGGGAGAAGATTTCAGGCGCTGGGCAGATACACCCAGTACAGGGCGCCAATCTATCGCTGGGCACACACTCATACACACTATACAGGGCAATTTAGAGCACTCAATTTACCTTGCATCCATGTTTTTGGGATGTGGGAGGAAACCGGAGAACCCGGAGGAAATCCACGCAGACAACATGCAAACTCCACCCAGATTGGGATTTGAACCGAGAATCTCCAGCACTGAGAGGTGAACGTGCTAACCACTAAGCCACCATGCCACCCCTAGTTCAATGTACCATTATCCTTTACTTTATAGGATCGGTGGAGGAGATGTGTTTTGAGAGGTTGCTTTAAAATGGTGAGTGACAGCATACTATTAATATTTTAGCAACATTACAGGATGGATTTTTTCAATGCAGATTATTTCTTTATCTAGTTTAAAGGTTTGATTTTGCAAGAGTCTTCTCTAATAAATGTCTACAAATAAAATGACACCTTTACAAGTCTGTGTTTTCCAGTTAGCCATGGTCTATGTGTGTGTTTTTTTTTAATCAGAATCGTGTTTGGCATAGTGGATGCTAAGTTATATTCATGTTAATCATATAACCTTAGAATTTATTCATAATTATATTACCAAGTCTTTCCTATATATCATTCTTCGACACTTTTACATTTGTCTTTTTATTTAATCCACGTATTTATCACCTGGCTTTGCAAGTCATAGGCCTTCTTGGCCCACTGAACCTTAATGTCATCGGGCAAGATGGTGTAAGAATGTAGTCTTGTCTTGTAGTCCTGGTCACTGGCCAAAGTCTGGGCTTTCTTGGCATGAACTAGATTGATAAGGTCCAGTCCAAGGTGATAGTTTCCACTTGTGGACACTGCATCCTTACGATAATTTTTATCACTCAGACGGGCCATCTGCAAGCAGTGTAGGAGGTGAGAGTCATCCAAGATGCTTCGTGCACCAATGTGCTTGCCCTTCTCCAACACATGGTTGTGCTTGTACATGTACTGTAACAAAAAGTATAGATTATTAAACACTAAAAAAAAACTGACAATATGTATATGCTTACAGATCACATGACCGAAATAGAACAGCTATGCTTACATCACTGGCAATGCCCGTGGATGCTTTGGCTGCCTGAAAGGGAATGTCCTGCATAGTCAATTTATAACCCTGAGCTCTCAGCGTGTGCCATGATTCTTTATACTTGGTCTAAAACAAGAAGGCAAAGTTAATATTAATTTAGATCCAAAAAAGGTGCAAAAAAGCTACACACAAAACGATGCTTTTTACAGTATATATGAAATATGTATACAGTAACTTTGATCTAAAACCTAGAGATAATAGGTTGCTGTGATAGTGATCTAAATCAGTAAACAGTACAATTTTAAAATTATCTTTCCTAATGTAAATAAAATAAATCCTTTAATGCTCATAGTGAAGTTTCCATGTTCTCCCCGTGTCTGTGTGGGTTTTCTCCAGGTTCTTCGGGTTCCTCCCACAGCCCAAAAACATGGATTTAAGGTAAATTTGCTCCTCCAAATGGTCCCTATAGGCTGTGTGTTTGTGTTACTGAGGGTGTGTCCAGCGTTAGATTGGCACCCTGTCCTGGGTGTATTTGCCCAGCACCCGGGGCGTTCTCCCCTGGATGGGCATATTATTGATTTGTAGGACTTACATCACTGAAATTGGCAGCATTTATCTTGGCTTGGGTAAGTTCTGGTCTTTCAGCAGTGATGGTGTAGTTGTGCCGGAGGTTTTCACCCTTCTCTTTGTATAAACGCTGTTGTGTGAAGATTAAAACATTGATATTGTTATTTCTTTGAAAAGTGTCCCACAAAATAGGAATGTTAGGATGTAAAAAAATGAAACATCACACCTCATTAGATATTTTGTTGCTGAATTTTGCATGAACAATATCAGGAGAATCTGCAACAGATGTATGCTTAAATGCGTATGGATGCTGTCGATAGTTCTTCTGTTAAATAAACAGATAAAATTACACAGATGAAACTGCTTTGTTCAGTGTTTAAAGATCTCTTGTTTATTACAAATCCAGTAGATCACACCTCACTGATCAACTCAGCTGCACGTTTGGACCCTTCAATCTGTAAAGCCCCAGTTGCAATCCACGCAGCCCCACGCAGGTAGTTCAGATCAGAACGGTAGGATTTCTGTTGTATGCAGATGAAAATGGATGTAAACAATGAAAACAACAGACATTATTAAGTGCTTCATTAAATGATTATGTTGGAAATGTTTTGGCAAAAATACCACATTAGCAGATGACAGGACAGACATACAATTATATTTCTTATTAAACGCTTACAAAAATTAACCCAATTGTAATTTGAGAGAAAAACAAATTACATTTCATTGCTATTGACAGAAATTTGTATTTATTTATTCCATTCGATTTCATTTCATTATCTTCTGCTTAATCCTCTACTAGGGTTGTGGAGGGGTTCCCCACTGGGATATAATTATTTTAAATTTAAAATTTAAATTAAATTAAAATTATTTTATGTCATCAATTATATTATGATGTAATTATGCTTGCATTTATAACCATGCATTTTTTCCTCAAAGAAAGTATAAGAAAGTATTAGTGGATTAGTATTTTAAAAATATTATTATAGATCTTAAAATATAACCAAATTATTAGTACTTTTGCTGCTACTATAGATAATAATAACAATACAACAAAACAATATGATTTATGTTTTAGGTTCAGAAAGTAAACAAAATAAACATTTCAATTACTTTCATTATTTTAATCATAATCACATGCGCAATTACTTTTTTTCCCAGCTGTAGTTCATTCATTATCTTCCAATTAATTCTGTACTAGGGTCGTGGTAAGGCTATAGTATGTAATATAATTAAAACATTATATTTAGTAAATAAATAATAAAGTGGTTACCTCACTTTGCAGCTCATAAGCTCTTTTGGCAGCCTGCACTTTTAGGTCATCAGGCAGAGTAGTGTAGTTGTGCAGCATGAATCTGTAATCTTGGTTACTGGCCAGAGCCTGTGCCTTCTTAGCATGAGCCACATCCAACATATCCATTGATAGGTGAAACTGAGAGTGTGATTTAGTTGAGTCTTTTTTATATTTGAGCTGCAAATATTAAGAGTAAGATCATTTAAGTCCGTAGTAGGAAGAAAAATGTCATGTTTATGTAAACGGATAGTTTAAATTGTGTATGCCCCTGGAGTACTTACATCACTCTGAAGCTGGGTTGCATGCACAGAATGGGCAATATTTATGTCATCCTCCAGCCCTTTAGGCCCAATCATCTTACCCTTTGTTTTCTCATACCCCTCTTTGTACTTTTGCTAGAAAAGAAAAAAAAACATCAATGCACTATTCCTGTGTGTTTTAATCAAATGAATGCATAATAAATTAATAGCAAAACAGGATTACTCTTACATCACTGAGGATCTCAGCAGAGGATTTGGCTGCCTGGAAAGGAATAGCATCCAAGCGTAGCTTGTAGCCTGCATCTCTAAGCCTTGTCCAAGACTCCTTATATCGTGTCTTTAAGTTAAACAGACAAGCCCATTAATCACAGTTGGGAATTTAGGTTTAACAGTGCTGCTTTTTTTGAAGCAGTAAAATAAGAGCCTTACATCACTGAGGTTCATGGCGTTCATCTTGGCCTGCAGATGCTCTGGCAAATCTCCTGTCAGTGTGTAGCTATGTTTCTCACTCTCACCCTTTTCTCTGTATAACCTCTGTTTAATCAGAAAACATCAAATGAGATCTTTACAAGGCCCCTATAATAACAAGTTAGTACATAAAAATTCAAACTCTAGACTACAGACATTTTTAAACGTCACTCAAATTGCTCACTGTATGTAATGTATCAAAAGGATTCCTGATCCATACCATTATGATAATAATGGAATATACTTACATCTAGTACCAGTTTACTGCTAAGTTTGGCCTGCACCATCTCAGGTGTGTCCTCCACACTTGTGAACTTCATATCACTCACATTTTGACGATACTTTTTCTAAAACACCGAAACGGTGCATTAAAAAACATAAGCAGGTGTGAGTTTAATGTGCAATAGTCATATGATCAGTAATGTGCATCAGATGTTATTTGAGGAGATGATGTAACAACAGTGTGAGAATGACCTTAGGTGAAGATGACCTTTTTAATCTTTCATCATGTTTATTAACAGATAAAATAAGAAATCAAGCCTAGGACACCCCCCACCATCCCATTTGTTTTAACAAAATTGGTGAATAATGAAAAGCCAATCATTTTAAATTCAAAAACAGATTTCATATCCATATTTTTTAAGTTATCATGACTACGACTTATTTTCAAATACCTTTAAAACAAACCAAAATTTAACTAGAAAACTATTAGTACCTCACTGATGATATTGCTTGCTTTTTTCGCCTGCAAAACATCTAGAGATCCTGTTGTCTCCCAGCCAACCCCCTTCATCCAGTTCAGATCTGACCGGTACTTTTTCTGAAGAGAAAAGCAGTTTTATTGCACACAAGTCAACTGCTGGCATCTCAAGCTTAAACAAAATTTTGTTTAATGACTCTTACATCACTCTGTAGGCCATATGCTTTCTTGGCCCACTCAACTTTCATGTCACTGGGCAGGCTTGTGTACTTGTGCAAGAAAGTTCTGTAGTTGGTCTCTGTGGCCAGGTCTTGGGCCTTTTTAGCTTGACTAATGACCATCATGTCAAGAGATGCGCTATGTTTGGTCTTGCTGTCCTCATATTGTTTCTTATAGTTGCGATCACTATGGAGCTTAGTGGTCAGTGTTGAGTGAGCCATCTGAGAATCATCGGCTACAGCCTTCACGCCAATCATCTTTCCTTTTGTCATCTTATATTCTTGCTTGTATTTCACCTACAGATTTAGTATTTAGTATTTTATCTCTACCCATTATGGTATTGTTTCACAGTGTGTGGAAAATTCTTTACATTTACATTGTCATTTAGCTATTTTATCCAAAATACACAAGTTAAAGTACTTTACCTGTACTTCGTTTACTTACATCACTAGCAAGGTCTCTTTTAGCCTTGGCAGTAAGGATAGATAGTGCATCCATACGTAGCTCAAAGCCCTTCTCCTTTTGGGCCTGCCAATTACTTGTATAAGTTTTCTAAAACACACATATGGAATCTGATAAGTCTTTGATTGCCGGTGCATTAGCAGGTTACTTTCTGTATATGTGGGACAAATGGAAATGAAGTCATACATCACTGAGAAGCTCTGCATTAGCTCTTGCTTGTTTGTACAGAGGCTCATCCTTGCTCACAGTGTACTGATGGATGATCTGTTCTGTGCCTGCCTTGTATGTCAGCTGAAGGTGAGAATGAATTAGACAGAAAAAAAATGAAGCTAGACTGCACGTCACACTCTTTTTACTCTGACAAACACCCAACTGGTAACCAATCAGTTTAATGTGGATACAAAAAGCATTTTACAACACTCTGAAGCTCCTGGCTCTTCTTAGCATGTTTGATGAAGAGAGTATCAGCAGCCTGTGTGAATTTTACACTGTCCACTTTTTGACGGTATTTTTGCTGCGAGTTATAAAAAAATGCAGATTAACCTTTGAACTAAACTTTAAATCAAAAACACATAAATGTTCACACACCACGATACAAACTACTCACTTCACTTGCAAGCTCCCGAGCTTTCTTAGCCTGTGCAACATCTAAGGAGCCCTCAGCCTCCCAGCCCACACCCTTCATCCAGATCAAGTCAGAACGGTACTGATTCTGTATAAGTCAAACCAAATATAAATTACTGAAAATGGGAAGAATAATTAGCATTTATTCCGATGACATGTTAACTACTTACATCACTTTGAAGGTTGTATGCTTTTTTAGCCTGCTGCACTTTAATGTCATCAGGTAAAATGGTGTAGTCATGGAGCTTCTTCCTGTAGTCTAAATCACTTGCCAGAGCCTGAGCCTTCTTCGCATGGGTTAGGTTCACCATATCTGTAGTCAGGTTGCACTTATTTTGAGTCTCCTTTGAGTCCTTTTTATAAGCAATCTAAAGACATGTAAATATTTAAGGTAAAAGGTGAGATAAATTGGTTTATGAATCTGACCTCATTATGCTAAATGTTATAAAATCATAAAGCTAACAAAACACAGACTCCTTCTTTTTTTTTATTCCAGTGCTCAGTGGGGACTCTGAACAGGTAAACAGGTCATTGCATGGATACAAACACATTTACACATAAATTACAATCAAGTCTCGAACTGTAGAAGGCAACCAAAGCTCATATTAAAATCCTGTGTAGACACAGCGAGACAATGCAAACCCCACTCTAAAAAAAACAATAAAAAAATGAGGAGGAAAGAGGAAAAACTGATAACATTACGCATCACAATGCCACCTCAAACGACACCTGAGATGTTAAATAATTTTGCAATAAAAGCTTGGTTTAGTTATAATTATTACAATTATATTGGTGTCTATTGATTCAACAAGTCACTGTTAAGCAATTAAGTTAGTGAAAATTAATCTAAAAAATAAGTGTGTTCACCTCACTGTTCAGTTTGGCCACTTGAAGACAGTGAAGAGTCTTTGAATCACTAACATTGACACCAACAGCTTTGTCCTTGTTCTTTGTAAATGACTCTTTATACTTAATCTGGAACAGATGGTTACAAAATGGAAAGTTGGTTTAACGTGTTGTCCATTTTTTGTAGCTGTTAATTACTGTTTTTAATTACATTAAACAAGTGTTATGAAGACCATAAATAAATGCGCACATCACTCGCGAGGTCTCGAGAAGCTTTGGCCGTTTTGAAGGTTAGATTGTCCACTCCAATGTCACAAGCTTTTGATTTACTCTTTTCCCAGTCCTCCTTGTACTTGATCTAAAGTCAAAGATAAATTCACCAATAGAGTGAATCCTCTGGTCGCTATCAAAATTACAAAAATTAAAAGTGGCTTAAATTTAGTGTAATTGTACTAACATCACTGATGAGCTCTGCATTGGCTTTGGCTTTCATAAGCTGAGGCGTATCCTGAGCCAAAGTGTACTGGGTCTTAGTTTTCTCATAATCTGCTTTGTAGTTCAACTGCAAATGTTTTTAAAACAAGTTTAGTTCAATACTTTTGTTTTTTATATATAGTAATCCAGTGGATGAGATACAATACAAAACTGAAAATCAACAAAGAGAAAAAAAATCAGTACATACATTGCTAATTTGCTGAGCATTGATTCGGGCTTGAACAATATCAGGAGTGTCCGTCACCTGACTGTATTTCAGTTTGTCAATGTGTTGTCTATAATTTTTCTATGGACAAAATATTGTATATTAATCGCAAATTCCCTTCCCATTGATTTGGTTGATATTTTTAACACAAATTAAAAGACTTACATCTTTAAGTGGCTCCAGTTTTTTCTGGGTCTGATAAGATGGGGTGATGTCTGCGGGATAGTTGTATTCACCCTGTTCCTGTTCATACTCTGATTTATAGGCGATCTATAAAAAAAAAAAAAAAGAATTATGTTTTCATTTTTTCTCCATTGTGAATTTTACTCTGATAAAGTATAAATGACGTAGAATCAAAATTGACTGCAGGATAATAAATATACATGAAACACATTACAATGTGATTTTATATAATTTATACATAAAATAAAATGTCAGTAATATGGTCTTACATCACTGGCCAACTTTCTGACTTTCATGGCATGTAGAGTTTTCTTGTCAAGCCCAGAACCTTCATAGTGGCCCTTCATGTGATTAGTATACTTTTCCTTATATTTATTCTGCAAATCAAATACATGTTGTCTATAAAACTATATTGATAACTTTTATTTTTACATAAATTGACATTTGAAATGATCTTGTGCTTAATGCAGGTACAGAAGAAATGCCTTACTCACATCACTGGTATACTGGGAGATCTTGGACACATTTTTAAACTGTGGTGTCTCACAGTAATTGATGCTGTGTCCTTTTGTGTTATCAAGATCCTTTTTATATTCAACCTGAATTGAAAAAAAAAAACAAGTGATGATTTGCTAGTGTGAAAATGCTTTTAATTCCTGTGACTCAACACGCAACTCCTCACAGGTGAGCACATAAATCATGATGATACAAAGTCATTAGAGTTTTCTTTCTCTGTCTCATTGTGTAGAGCAAAGTGAATAACACAGACATGAAAGTTTGGTATCTGAGTTCATGACCATCTGTCTCTGTTATTCATATTGTTATCCAGTGACATGTTTGGCAATGTATTGATGAAAACAGATATTGATGTCAGATGATGCTCTAAGTAAAATTTTAGGAATGTACCAAAATAGTCATAGTCCGATGTCATAGTCATGTCAACTGTTCCTGTCAGTTATGATACAATGATTTCCAATGATAATGCTTCCGAAAGGTTTTACTGCTAGGTTACTTATTGGATGTTATAAGGTATTAAGTTTTACTTGTGGTAATTAACATTGGGTAAATAATTTTGTTCAAATGAAAAGGGAATTCCTCATATCTACAGTTAAGGGCTACAAACATTTAAGGCTCTATTTTAGCGATCTTTGGCAAGCAGTCATCTGCGCTGCTTGATTCAGGGTGTGTCAGTGTGCAATTGCTATTATAACACCAAGAACAAAAGGCATTTACTAATTCTCTTAACTCTTGAAAACCAGCATGCCACTTACCATTCCATTTAAAAGCCAGGTATGGTCGGATTTTAGCCGATTGCTATTTTAATGTGTTGATGTAGAATAATTCTTTGATGTATTCTATTATTCTTATTGTAAAAGTTTGCATAGCTGCCAGATGGCATGCTATGGCTGTGTACACTGCTTCATTGCACATCCATTTCTGGGGTGTACACACATGCATTTACCCTTCACAGCCAAGATAGCAATGAACATTTTGACAAAGTGGTACAAAATGCTATCTTAAAGGTTGAACTGACAATATTCATAGTTCAAAATAAAAGTATGGATTAGGGATTAGCCCGTTCGCCTCTCAGCACAGGGGAATCCCGATCTGGGTGGAGTTTCCAAGTTTAAGGGAAAAAATTAAGAATGAATGAATAACTGAATGAATGAATGAAGAATAATGTTTTAGTGACCGGCCACTTAAAATTTAAAAAGAGTGTTTTTTCACCTCGCTGACAAGCTTATTGATCTTGCAGGCATTCTTCAATGTCAGGTTGTCATCTGTGGTCAAGCAGTGGTAGGCAGATGAGCCCTTCATTTTATTCAGGTCCTTCTTATATTTCAGCTGCAGGTTAAAAGTAGACAAAGGCAGTAAATCCAGTGGAAACAACAATAGTCTGTCTGCATACTTTTGGTTTGAGCAAATGCACATACACATATGCATGCATGAAGGTGTGACTAGGAGTGACTACATTGTTTTGGAATGACAAAGTTTCTGATTGCTAGTCACGATAGTAGAATTGATTGCCAAAGTGCAAAGACATTTTATAATTCATGCTATAAACATGACAGTTTATGTAGTAAATATTTGCTGTTTGTTTAGAAGACTAATACTCACATCACTGGCCATGTCATTGGCCTTCTTAGCCATTTGGTATCCGGGAGTGATCATGGCAGGAAAACTTCCTTTGCCTCTCCGCTGCTCATATTCTTCAGTGTATGCATGCTGAGAGGGGGATAAAAGTCGCAAAAACAAGGATATCATTATTAATGGATAATAAAAAGTGACACACTCACTTAATTACAGCATACAAAAAAAACATCTCAACTAATACAAAGTGATACAAGTGATATCATATTCATACGTTTGACTCAACAAATGATTTACATTTTTATTTCAACAACAAAAAGTATATTTTATTTGATTTTAGAAGCTGTTCCATGATGTGTAACTAATAGTTTACAATACAACCTATACCTTATATAGATCTAAAAAAAATGATTGTATTTTTGTCTAAACATATCTGAATTGTCTAAAGTGCAAATTAACTGGAAAGTCTTATTTAAGGGGGAAGTGTTTTGGGTGAGGGTTTGGTGAGGCATCACAATAATCTATTAAGAGCATGTTTTGACATTATGAGGGTCAAACAACTTTGTAAACGTTAATCCAGAAACACCCAAAGGCTTTAAATGATCACTGTAGTGGTTAGTTTATGTGTGACAATAATTGATCAGATTTTAAAGTAAACATTAGAGACTTTATTACAACTTTGATGGAAATAATAATAATAAAAAAACATTAAGTTGATACCTGACTAAACTTCTCAGCATTTTCTTTGGCCAGAAGGCATTCAGCAGCTCCAGCTTCAGTGCTAGCTTTACCTTTTATCTCCTGTTCATACTTCTGTTGGTATTTTACCTAAATGACAATCAATCAATTTGGGACATGTCACAAAAATGAAGGACATTGGCGATGTATGTGTACCAACCTTACTCGCCATCTCGTTTGCTTTTTTGGCCACATGATATCCAGGGGTAAAATGAGCTGGAAAACTCCCCTTCCCTCGCTGCTGTTCATATTCCTCCATGTAAACAACCTGTTGTTTTGGAAAATTAATTAAATACGAATGATAAAGTGTTAATAAATAAATCTTATTGAGTTTACACTTACATCGCTGGCCAGTTTCCCTTGATTTTTGGCCAGGAGAACCTCAGGTGTATCTATTACAGTGGTATACTTGGAGACTCTCTCCTCATGGCCCTTCTTATACTCAACCTGAATTAAAAAAGCATACAACAGTGACCGAGATTTTTTCCCCCTCTCTGAGCAGTATTATAGATTTGAACACAGTGAGCATTTCTTACATTGCTAGCAAAAGTGTTTGCTTTCTTGGCTACTTCATAACCTGGTGTTAGCATAGCAGGAAAGCTGCCTTTTCCTTTGGATTGTTCATATACCTCTGTGTATTTGACCTGTTAATTAAATAGAACAATAAATATTTGCATATTAGTGGTAAAGAAAAAAGAACAATATTTGCTAGCACTTGTGTACAGCTGTTTTTTTGATACTTTTGGTACTTTATTCCTAATTTTTATTTAATGATAATCTTTTGATCAATTTCATGGGAAAATACTATATTCTGTTTTCTGAAGCTTTGGTAATTACAAATATAACATGCTTTTTTTACATTTTGATATTAATACTTATGTGAAGAATAATCCATGAACAAAAAAATGTAGTTCTTCAAATCTTAATAAAAAAATTACAGTACATGTTCATGTTAAAACATGTTCAGTGGATTGTCATAAAAAAAACCTTTATATTGTTTTAGGCCTGAAAAAGCAAAAGCTAAAGTAAAATGAATTAACCCTCTGGTATTTGTTTTGTTATTTAAGAATAAAAGCAAAGACTTTAAATCTTTTACACGTTTTACACGTTTTACACGTTTACACGTATAAAACAGAAAACCTTTTCCGTAACTGACACAAGTACTATAAAAATGTTTTTATTGACTAACTGCGTGATGCACTTGCTACCACAACAGCTGTTGGCCTTTGCACATTTCACTGATAATAGTCTAGAGGAACTCTTTGACCTCTAGTGTTGGTAATTTACTGTTCAATGTCCAACGCTTTTTTCACTGTGTTTTTGACCATCAAGTTTGGGCTAGGAGAGGATCTAGGTTGTGTTTATGCCTTGAATTGATATATGGGTTCTCATTGTACAGTAGATTTTTTTTCTCACTGTATTTCAGAACCCATGTGGCTATTATATTGGTTCATGAGAGATCATAAACATTCAACAGAGAATTAACACTTTCGCTTTTGTGTCAACTTTTAGAATTTTGCAGTCATCAAATTTAGAATGGGTTTAGGTATACATACAGAATCACAGACATTTATTTTATTGTTATTGTATTTCTTTTTTTTAGTGTAAGTAGGCATGTATTATAATAGAAACACTACTATTACCTATAATCCTACTAATAAAAATAAGAATACTACATTTGCTATTTTACTAATATTATTGTTTTGGTTGTTCCCTTCATATTGATTAATGTACTTTTATGAATAAATGTTTTTAATACAGATATAATACATGCTGTACATATAATGCATAAACTTTATTTCTCTAATTCTTTTTTTTCTTCCAATTTTCTCAGAAAAATATGTTCTGATTTTAATAAGCAAATGAATACTATTTTAAACCTGCATTTTTAAATTTTAGTAAAAGGAAATGAGGAATAAATAAATGTTGTCCATACATCACTTGCCAGTGAGGTTCCAGTCTTAGCATGCAGTATTTCGGGTGTTTCTGACACAGAGGTAAACTGTGTCACCCGCTCCTCATGACCTCGCTTGTATTCAACCTTATAAAACAGAATGTACAGGTTTTTTAAGCTTTATAATTTAAAGATTGTCACTAACTGAATTGCATTTATTTTAGAATATGACCACTTACATCACTGATAATCTTCTGTGCCTGAGATGTTCGAACAACTTCCTGGCTTGTTAAACTCCCTGAGTACCATACTTCCTTGTCTAAAAACTCAGATTCATAAGTCTAAAAAAATTGAATAAAAATATTTTTTCCATCATTTCTTTTTTTTTTTTAGAGTTAGCAGTTTAATCAAGTCGGTGTCAACTTTTTTCATACCTGATTTGTCATGTGGCTAGACTTGCGAGCCTGGTCAATTTCTTTTGACCTCATGTCATAGTGAAAAGTGGACATAAATCGTTCACCTTCCTCTCGATATTTTATCTGTAAATAAACATTTTGGTTAAACAGGAACACTCCATTTAAATAGTGATGGAGTGCTCAATCACATGATGCATGTGCTATATTATTATTCTTCACAATTATGTACTTACACTATTTTCAGAAAAAAATGTTTTATGAAAGCATCACTGTAGTGTTGTTATGTATATTGAGAATATATTTTGACAGACAGTGGCAGGTGGATATCTTAGAATGAGAGTTAGGGATAGGAGGGATAGGGATAGAATATAGAGAGAAAGAAGAGGGCTGCTATTCTGAGGCATAAATTTAACCACCAAGTGCATAAAGTGGGCCTACGAGGGGTGTCATGTCGCTGTCACACCACAGAAATAGCACAGTACAGCAATTTGGTCTCCATTCCAAACCTGTGGAGTCACTGAAACCCATAAGCTTCTCCCCGAAAAAAAATTTTGCAATTCGCAGTGAAAGCTTATTAAAAAATTCAGTCTCCCAGTTGGCCTTGGTATTTTTCTCATCAGAAATGTATTTAGACTATGTGGTTCAATATCAGTATCAAACTGGCCCCTTCAGTTACTCTTCAAGATAAACGATCCTTTGAGACAACATTACTATGATTTCTTTATATTGCGTAAGCAGATTTGCAAAAGGGTTTTGACCTTTAGTATTATATCTCAAAAATATACAAATACTTATTTTGTATATTGTATCCTTAGCTAAACCTCATCTTTTAATGCAAAACATGTCAAGTATAACTATCTTTCCCCTCTTTATAAACAAAAGCCTTGAATTTTATGGCATCCATGACAAGAGTTGAGTACTTACCTCACTTATAGCCTGTGCCTGTTTCTTGGCATTAATATTGACAGGAGTTTCATATACACTTGTGAAAGTGTTGTTCCGTGGATTATGTCTGTTAAAAAAAAACCCCAAAAGGTTAAATTTATAAATAATTGTTTGGACTGTTGCAGTGCAACAAGGTGATTTGTCTACAATAGTGATTTATATATGTATACAGATTGTAACAACAATTTAAAAACTTTTATTTAAATTATTCATATATTTTTTTTTACTCACACTTGACAGTATGGCCTTTTCTGATGACTGATGAAATTATTGGCGGTAAGAACCATCTTACAGACTTCACAGTGAAAACATGCCTTGTGCCAGTTCTTTTTATGGGAGATGGATAATCAGCTTAAGTTATAATTGTATTATTATTATCATTATTCTTTTAAGCACTAATGTTTGAGGATAAAATTTTAATATGAAATGAACATGAATATTAAATTGGTAAAAATAAATGCATAAACACATTTAATAGGTCCAAACTCACCTGACCAATGAGATTAACCTTTTCAGCTGGGTACACCACAAATCCACACCTGGCACAGTTTTGAATATTCATGTTTTTACCTATTAGGGTCCTCACTACTAAAATAACGCTATTTGAAAGTTGCTGAGTGCCACAGACCAGAAAAGAGAAGGCAAAGTGTCCCAGGAAATTCTCTGTTCCCACATGCACGTTAAACTTAGTACTGGTATGTTCACAGCCATCTCTGGCTATTTCATGTCCCGAATATAAGTTCCACCTTCTTTCGAGGCAGCCAGTCATGCAACAGGCTGTTGAGCTGTCTGTTAGTGTAAAGGAGAAAGAGATGCTGTTGTTTATTTAGAGAGGATAGTCACAGGGTCTAATCATGTCTCTAAACTGTTCAAAAATAGGTGAATGAAGTCATACTGAACATGACCGTTGCATGTGTAATAGAGACACAATTTAATTATTTTAATAATAGTAATCATTGGTGTATTGGGTTTAACTTGTAATGTACATAAATAAATAATTAATGCAACTATAATTAAAAAGCCTTAACACTTTTTTGTAGATGTTTAAACAGTAATTGAAATAATTTCAATTGGTAGCTTTAAGTATAATGTTTAACTGCTAAATTGTCTGTTTCACTCATAAGGCTTTTATTTTGTAATAGAAGGGGTAAAAGAACTACTCCCTACATTTAACAGCTTTCTTGCAATGTGCCCTTACCTGCTTTCAAAGTAATTACTAACTGAGTCAAAATGGCAAAAGTTTAACCAATAACCTTTGTTGGCCATGACAGAGGTTAAACGTTTCCTGTAAATCTACAACAATTAATTTTTATCTAAAGTTTAAATTACTTTTTTATTTTTACAATGGTGGGATGTCTCAAAGCATGCTTTTCAGTTTTTGAATCATGAACCATGCCCAACAATAGATTGGCGCTATTCCCTGAGTGTATCTGCCCAGCTTTTGAGATGTTCTCTCCTGGATAGGCATGGGGATACCCCCCCCCCCCCCCCCCCCCGGGGCCCAAGACCACTTTTACCAGATGGTAAAACAATATCTAATTTTCTGCTTAATTCTCTACTGCAGTTCCCATGCACATCCAGGGAAGAATGTTTTGAATGAAACATTTGAATACATTTTAAATAAAAGCGAACTAGGCTACTAACTAGAACCTTTAAGTCGGTGACCTTTGTTTACCCTATGAATTCTGGTTGACCCTTTACACCAGCCAATGTCATGATACAGAATGCTTCTAATAATATGACCTATGGCTGTCAGATTTTGGTTGAAAGTTTAAACTGGGGGCATGGTGGCTTTGAGGTTAGCCTTTGGGTTTCCGATGGGTTCTCCAGTTTCCTCCCAAAGACCAAAAACTTGGGTTCAAGTTACATGATCTAAATTGTTCCTATATAGTGTGCGTTTGTGTGAGTCTGTATGTCCAGATTAGATTAGCACCCTGTCTTAGCTGTATCAGAAACGTTCTACCCTGGTTGGGCATGGAGAACCACCTCGACCCTAGTAGAGGGGATATCAGGAGATAATTGATAGATGGTTGGCCTTAAATTCTTTCGTAGAATAGATTTTTCTCATATGTGTTATTGGTCGACTGAATACTACATTTACTTAACAACACAATCGGTTTCTCTAAATCAACCTGAAAGACATTTTGAAAAAACTTTTCGATATCTTTCTCTTCATCCAGTGCGTGTGTGTCTGTGTGTAGCTGTGCAGTTTTGAGTGCTGTGGTCTCTTTAAGAGACTGCACAGAATGGTTTACTTTTGAAATCGTAAGGAAGTTTTTGCTACCTCCTCTTTCACTTTTATTTTAGATCTTATCTTATTTATCCATACTGTTTCAGTTTTTCAGGGAAACACCATAGTTTGTAGCAGGATCTTCGCATTATTTAACGTTTCCGAGGTACGTTTATTATCCACCTCCAAAATTAAATTAGTTATTTGTTTAGTAAACGTTTAGCGAGTTAGTTACGTTACGTTACATCAGCTAGCTAGCATATACACCATAGGAACCAAACTATTAAACTGATACTAGTTATTGTCAAATTAGTTATGAATAGTTATGACATGTTATTTTAATTCTCTTTTGCTGAAACGGTTGCGGTTGTGTATTTGTTCAAAACAATTGAAGGTATGCGGATGTTTAGATTTCGTTACCGACAGACTCAGCAGTGGACATGTTACTAAGCAAAGAAATAGGTTTTACTAACAATATAAATATTAATGAATGAACGTTGTCTTTAATGTTTGTAATTAACCTGAAACCGAGTTAATACACACATGTTCACATCTCATTAGGATGTGGAATGGTTCTGGCTGAGAATTGGCACTGCTGGGAGTCCAAGGTAGACTTTATGTCCGAAAACACACAAGTTACAAACATATGGTACTGCTACCTATAAGTAATCTTTAAGAACTTTATTGACCCACTTGTTTCAAAGCCCACCTGGTTCGCATCTGGTGATGTTGGCAGTGCCGCGTTTGTGATCACTTTGGCTGATGCGCGGTCTTAATCTAATTTATACATCCCACATCTCACAACCTGGAACACTTCGGCTGAGTGCTGGTAATACATGTGGCAAGTGGATCTGATTAAAATAGAGAATTTGGGCCAGAATAATTGTGCTATTTGAGCGTTCAGTCTAAAACCTTAAGCCTAATGGGGTGACTTATTAAACTATACATAGTTTACATTGTACTTACTCTATTAGGTAAGGTTTTCTGTAAGATTTTAATGCATTTTTGGGGGAAATTTGATGTAACTCTTGAAACAGTATTTATAAATTTGAGGTGCATGTTATAAGAAAAAAATACCAGGCTTGCTGCTGAGTTTCTCTTTTATTTCATTATGGTTAAGGACAGGGACATTATGGTTAAGTACAAACATATACTGCCCAATACAACCAAACGCTAAACAAGGGAAGAAGGTCTTTACTAAAGTGTTTCCAAGCTCATAGTTTAGAGGGTTTTTGGTTTGCTGGGTAGTGAGTAAATTATGTATTATCCTATTAGGGTTTAGTATATTTCAGTGGGGTGGATTCAGCTCCCTCCCACTCTCCAAAAACTTGGATTTAAGATAAATTGGCTGCTCTAAATTGCTCCTATCCAAATTGTACCTATATAGCTTGTGCCTGTGCCAATGAGTCTGTGCCTACCAATGGATTGGCGTCCAGGGTGTACCTGCTCAGTGCCCAAAAAGTTCTATTCTGGATGGGCATTGGAATTAGTATACATTTGTCTTGTATCCAGTTATTTTTTTTTAATTTAATGTAGGTATTAAAGTAGAGGGTCCATTGAGATAGAATTTTTACCTCGCATTGGTAATGTTCTGGATTTAATTCCAGAGTAGTGTGAAATGAGAAAATTAAAAATGAGTAAAATATACATATAAAATATCTGAAGATACCTGTCGTCACAGGCAAACGCATTGAGACCTGGGTTCATTATGCTATCTATTAAAAAGAAAATTTCATTATAATGGAAATATGGCATTATGGAGAAAAAAATAAAGATCTCTAAAAACAACTCCCCTAAAACCTTTTAAATGTAAATTAATTGAATCAACTAAAATTTCATTCATTTTACTTATAAATGCAGTTAACTACATAATGGCTGATGAGACTTTAAAGGACCACACTGAAGACCTTATGGAAAGTGAAGAACATGATGAAGGTGATGTGCCAGATGCAAAACCTGATCGTAAAGGAAGATTTATGCTCTTTGGAGGGTGAGTTATGCAGTCATGTACCGTACTTTATGCAATGTGCAGTAAAGGATATTCAGTTCTGGTTTTGCAGACTCTGCACATATTTGTGTATGCTTATTTTTCTTAAGGTTTTCAAACCTGTGTTTACAAATCTTAAGAAAAGGCTGTTTTTTGTAATGTTTCCACATGGTGGCAGCAAAGTAAGGGATTCAAAATATTGCAGTTAAAAATCCGATCTGATCTTGGACAAATGGTGAATATACCAAACAATGGAGCATTTATAGCTAATCTTCACTTTAAATTTTAAACACTTTCCACCCTTCTTGGATGCATTTCCAATAGATTTGGGCGACTTTATGCCCGGGGGCATATGGCGGCACGGTGGCTTAGTGGTTAGCACGTTCGCCTCTCAGCGCTGGGGATTCCCAGTTCGAATCCCTATCTGGGT
>JAOUQT010000047.1:8735908-8745957 GCA_025769995.1 Xyliphius kryptos
AGGCCATGTTTTAGCTTGTTTGTAGTAAACTGGATGTCAGATTCTCTATTGTGCTTGATAATCTGAGAATGTACTGAGAATAGTACTGAGAATATATGGTGGATCATGAAGAGGAGAACCACCAGACAGTAGTGACCACAGACTGGTTATGTTCTGTATACAGCTAGAATGAACAAAAATACACTTACAAAAGGGACTGTTTACAGAAGCAAGAATTTCGCCACAGTCACGTGAGCTAAGGAGTGCCGGCTGTATGAGATTTGCGCACTGATTCGTTTGCTATTCCTTGTTGATTCTGTTGATTCCTTTGTTCAGTTTGGTGCGCGGCATTATGGGTAGTTATATGGGTATTTATATGAAACATATGGGCACTTACTTCCATCCTGCCTGGTTCCTGTCTGGAGTCCCAGCGTTACAACATTAAACACAGTTATTTGTTCATTTGTCAGTTAAAAAGTTTTAATATTAACAAATTACAGTTTTTATTATTAGATAGTGTTCAAATGTTTTTGAAAATGGGGTTTGTATATTGCATTTTCTTAAACATGTGGCTTGTGGGTCATACTATAGATTCTTGTATTTTAAATCCTATATACATACTTAAATTCCAGTATTCTATATGTATAGTGTTCTGTATGTAAAAAGTTCAACTGATTGTTACAGATAAGGAACAATACACTGCCAAAATACTGGAATTGATCATAAGAGTATATTAACTAGCCTGTAGTCTCATATATGCTTTGTGTGACAGTCAGCAGAGGGTCAGCAATGCCCTGCATGACCTCAGCAGCATGGTTAAATAGAGCTATAGAAAGCTCTGGGGGCTGGTGTGGCTGCTGACTCAGGTAGTGCACTGTTCCTAGCCAGCACAGTCATTACTCAACTGGTATATTGATTATAGAATCATGTCAGGATTCAGGCTCCAACTATGTGCCAATGAAAGAATTTAATACAGAGAAGGTCATATTTGAGTAAAGCTTCGATGCAGAATAGTGGAGTACTAAATGCCTTTAAACTCAAGTAATTATGGAAGTATTATAACATACTAAGATCTGAGATATTTATTAGTGGATGTTGAAATAAACATGATTCCTCAGGTATTTGTAAAAGCCCCAAAGACTTTAAAATGGATAAACATATTTGACAGGAATATGTAGTGCTAGATTTTGTAGTTTTTTTGTAATCTGACGATACAAAATAATACTTGGGTATAAAATAAACATCTTGGACTGGCAGGGGCTCTCAGAAGTAACATTCGGAAGAGGATCACCAATCCCCCTAATAGTGGATTGATATAAGAAATGACTTTAAAATGTTTTAATATGGCTCCCACCCAGATGATGTCTCTTTCAGGGAAAACCTTGTACTTTCCAACATTACAATGCCAAGCCGCATTCTGCATCAATTACAGCACCATGGTAGAAGAAGGGTCCAGGTACTGAACTGGCCTGCCAGCAGTCCAGACAGAAAACATTTGGAATATAGAAATAGAAGATATGACAAAAACGTTCTAAGACAATTGAGCAACTAGAATCCTACATTAGACAAGAATGGGTTTATATTTATATTCCTCAACTTGAGCAATGTGTCTCCTCAGTTCGCAGACGTTTACAGACTGTTGTAAAGAGAAAAGGGGATGTCTCACAGTGGTAAACCTGGCCTTGTTCCTACTTTTTTGAGATGTGATGTTGTTACCTAATTTTCCTCTTTAAATGATACATTTTCTTAGTTTAAACATTTGATATGTAATCTATTTTCTATTCTAAATAAAATATGGAATTTCTACATTCATTCTACATTCTTCTAAGTTCCACATCAATGCATTCCATTTTTATTTACAATTTGTACTTTGTCCCAACTTTTTTGGATCGGGTTTATATTTGTGCTATTGATTAACATTTGATTGATACTGTATTAGGCTGAGTGTTGCTGATGCATTGTTTGAAATTTTGTTTTAATAGCAAGAAGCTCAAAGATGTACAGTTGCAGGAAAAGGAATCATCTTGTGAGCCCCGCTACAGGATTGTTTCACTAGAATGGCAATATAAGATGAACCACCAGCGAGTAGGAAAATGTATCATCATTAATAATAAGAACTTTCATTCTGACACAGGTAGACCTTTTTTATATTTGACAATAATGCGGCTTATAAAGATTCAATTATACAGTGTGTCTATAACTAATAATAATTAGCCTTATTCAGTAGTATAAAATTAATTTTCTTAAACTTGGGCGTATAAAATTAAAACTTGTGTTTTAAAGAGAAAAATTGTTTGCACTTTATTCTTATACAGTAGGATTTTTGTATGAAATTAACTGAGACTCAAAAGCAGTATGAATGTTTGTAGGTCATGCACAGTAAAAACTAACAGCCATTTCATTGTGTGTGTGTTTAAGGGATGAATGTACGCCATGGCACAGATCGAGATGCAGGAGAACTGTTTAAATGCTTTAAAAAACTAGGTTTTGATGTTCTCATCTTCAATGACATGACCTGTCAAAAAATATATGGCATACTGAAAAATGGTGAGTTAATCAGTCCGGAAGAAACTGCTCTTTAAGTTGATATTATAATGCTAAATATATCTGTACATGCTTCATACGCTTATCAATCCCTTTCTGTTGCAAAATAGATTTTTTGTTTTATTCATAATTTATATTACTGCTTTTGCAAAGTACTAAACAATTTAGTTTTCCCTTTTTATCCTTTCTCTGTGTTTGTGTGTTTGCATTAGTGTCGCAAGAGGATCACACTGACAGCTCCTGCTTTGTCTGCATCTTGCTTAGCCATGGAGAGGAGGGTATGATTTATGGAACAGACAACACCATGCCCATTAAGAACATAACTTCCCTCTTCAGAGGAGACAAATGCAAGAGCCTTGTGGGCAAACCCAAGCTTTTCTTCATCCAGGTATGGGGCTAGAAGCAAGAGATTCATAAAATGAAACACCAATCAGCCTTAGCCTTAACACTGCCTCCTTTAATTATAGTTCTTGTCCATCTTTTTCTCAACATAATTGATTAGCCCACAAGACCACCACTGAGCAGGTATTGTTTGAGTGGTGGATAATTATCAGCATTGCAGTGGATCATACAAGTACTGCTGAATAAAACCGATGTCACTGATAATCCATCAATGAAAAACATATCTAGCGAATAGTTTGTCCCAGTGACCACTGATTATGGACTGCAGGATGGCTTACACAAGCTCCGCAAAACAGATGAGTTAATCCAAGTTCACACTATGCGATTTTAACCGTGATTTTCCACTCGCAGTCACAAGTTATTGAGGAAAGCCAAGTATCTCAGTTCGCTCTGAGATTAGTAATAGTGTGAACATCTCAAGGATGATCGTTACATGTATGAAAGGCCAACCCCGGAAAACCTATGGAACTGATATTGCGGTACTTTCCCATAGTTTCCCATCGATGCTGTTCTGCTCTCCCCTCCCCCTACATTACAATCTTCTATCTTTCAAGCAACCTCACTACAGAGAATGTAGCCTGCTTCTGCCTCCACTATGTTAGGTCACAATGTGCTCCTCCTTTGCAAAATCCACCATCTTCTGTCCTTCTAGGTTCCTGTCCTTAACACCAAACTTGCCCATAACCTCCTCATCTCCTTTGTTTCCATTACCAACATGCTCATTTGAATTTTTACCAATCGCCACTCTTCCTCCCAGGGAATGCTGTTAGTCCAGCTCTCTCCAGAAACGCTCTTTCTCTTTTAATACGCAGCCAACTTGTGTTACATAGCCACTGACGGCATTCAACATTACACCTTCAATTTCTAGCTTCAAGCTCATTACCCTTTTTGAAACTTATTTCAACAACACTCTGAGTAGTCCTCCCTCAAGACCACCCTGACTCCATTTCCATTTTATAATATAATAGTACTCCACCGGTACTCTGTTTGCTACCAGTACCGATGGTGGATGTTGGTAACTCAGGCTGTGAGCAGGCATCATTGATTTCGCAAATATTTTATGCCGGAAGGCCATCCTGACGCAACCCTCACTATTTATACAGGCTTGGGACGGCACTAGAAATACATTGGCTGGTGTCTGAATTTAAATACACAAAAAAGGAGGTGTTTCAAATAGCAGACAGTGACTGTGAATAAGGTTTACAATTTTCGACAGCACTGCTATGTCTGATCCAGCACATCACAGAAAGACTCTACCACCACACCATGCCTAAATAGTACCTGCTCTGTGGTGGTCTTGTGGGGATCCTGATGGTTGAAGGGCCGTAAAATATGCCGAAAACAGTTGGACAGCCACCTGTATCTGTAGAGCTGTAAAATGTAACGAATGGTGATTGGAGCTAGTAAAATGGGAAAGGAGATACAAGGAGGCTGATTGGTGCACAGTATAGAGATATATAAAAATAATGATTAGCCTGTATTTTCATGTGCAAGGCTAAATTTTTCTCTCTATTAATGAGTTATTCTCACAGGCCTGTCGAGGTTCTGAGTTTGATGAAGGTATACAGACTGACTCAGAAACAACTCATGACTCTTTAGAGACAGATGCAAACCCCAGGCATAAAATCCCAGTGGAGGCAGACTTCTTGTTCGCATACTCCACTGTTCCAGGTAACAATCTCATTTGCATTATATAGTTCTCTATTAAGTGACTTTTTCTAAAACAATCGCAGAAAGTAAAAACTTGGCGTCATGGATGATTATTTTCCTAAAGTTTTTACTCTCTTAAACCCGTGATTGTCTCATTTCATTTCACTGAATATACATGAAACAATTTCCAGTTCAGACAAAAATACAACTTGTCTATTACTGTCAGTATTTGTTTCTATACGAATTAAGTAAATAGCAGCCATGTTCACAGTTATGAGTGTCGACGTTATGTCGGTCTGGAGCATTCAGGTGTGTTTTTAAGATTAGAGACTTGATTGCTGCCCATCAATCTGGGAATGATCATAAGACTATTTCCTAATAATACAATTAAATGGTCATTTACAAAAAAAAAACGTATTTCTCAATATCTTCAGCTAGTACTGTATTTTAAATGTTTATGATCATTACAGAACAATTAGAAAAAGATGGAACAAAATTGTAGCTTGTTAAGAGTTTCAAGGCAGTTTAGTTTTTAGTGTACTTTGTTTTTTATATATGGCATCTTCATTTTGACTTTATAATAATTACATAATGCCATGGTGGAATCTGTTGTGGTGGTGTTCATATAACCAAGCTGTTCCAGGCTGTACTGAACTAATTTTAAGACTTTATGTAACAGTATTACCAGAGAATTTAAAGAGGGACTCTTTTTTTTCCCCGCTATGCTTTTAACATGAATGCAATGCATTTGCATAAGACGCTGAGTGACACAGTGGTGCCTTTTTCATTCAGGTTACTACTCATGGAGGAATCCAGGCCGGGGATCTTGGTTTGTTCAAGCTCTTTGTGATGTCCTCAATGAGTCTGGCAAGCAGCTAGAAATCTTACAGATCCTCACACGCGTGAACTACATGGTGGCAACTAATTTTGAGTCCTGGTCTGAAGACCCACGCTACAGTGAGAAGAAGCAGATACCCTGTGTTGTTTCTATGCTGACTAAAGAGCTTTATTTTAGATGATATATCTATTACCTCAAAGATTCTTAATGGTTTTTCATTTTATTTTTTAATGTCCAAGTCTGTTTAGGTTAGATTGCACAATCAGTGTCAAGGCTGGACCGATATACCGGCCACACATGGTCTGAATTTTCAAACTGGGTTTGTACTACTGTCATTAGTGTGGTAGGTTAAACATGTGGGGGACGTCTGAAAGACGTGTCTGACTAAGTATAAAAGTATATGAATTACTTAAAGAAATAAAAAGAAAATTGTATACATGGCCTTCCCCTGTTTTTGCATTTATTATAATACATGTAAGCATTTTGTGTCGTCTTTTTTTTATTATCTATATTTAGCAAAATTCAATCAAACTGATATACACTGAACAGTCACTTGATTAGGAACATCAGTTTTTCATTAGTTACAGCATGTACACTTCAGAGAAAAGACTACACAAGGTGGCTAAAATCCTACAAAGACAAATCAATCCATGTCTGCAGCAGTAGCTTTGCTAGTTGTTGGCCATTTTGTGACCTTCAGCTGGCTTCTTGTTGATGGTTCCTCCACTCATGGTACACCTGAAATACTAAGGCCTGGGAACAGCCCACAACCTTTGCTGAAACACTGGCAACACACCTCCGGACACCATCTTTTTGTATGTAGTAAAAGTCAGTCCTTTTCTCCCTAGCTGGTAACTGCTGCCTTCTGCTATGGAGTGAACAGGTGAACCTTATACAAGAGGTGATCCTGATGTAACCATTGTGACACATTATTAGGGATAATATGCCACCTAATCCTGTGATTGTACATTGTTTAATTAATTCAACATTTATGTCTCTGCCCTCTCAGGGTTTTTCCCATCAGAGAGTAGGTGCAGACCTGGAGGCATCACAGAGCAGCAGTGGCTTCCAGTTTGTCCCCATGTTGTCATGGCCAGGACAGACAGCTGGATAAAGTGCATCTGTAAACGTGCCTACACAAAAGCTGTAGAGCGGCGTCATGGTGTCTGAGCCAACGAAACACACAAGACCCCCATATGAGCTTGAGAAGACTCCGATACGCTGGAACTGCCTCCCAGATAAATGTGTGAGCTCATGATGAACCCCATTGTGCCAAGCTGTGTAGGCACCATTAAAGTATTCCACACACCAGGACTCAATTCCACGGCCTAGCCAGCACTGCTCCTCACGACCTTTCCTGAGGATGCTGGGATAGGTAAGTCCCAATTCCCAGTAGGTTTTACCACTGACCTGCACCTCCCAGTAATGTCGCCCTTCGTCGAAACCCTCCTGGCTTATCACATTCAGAGTGGTGTCAAAGCGGGAAGGGTTTTCAGGAACTTCCTGCCAGGTGTCTGTGTATGTAACTGAGTCTCTTGCTGGGGAAATGATGAGTTTTGGATGAGCGGTATCAGGGTTAAAAACCACCTCTTGGGCATCTGAGACAGAACAACAAGAAATCAAAGCAACATGACATTGCCCTATAACCTACAATCGAGCACTTGGTATCATTCAAGATAGAAGACTTTAATATTAATTGATTGATGGGAGACTTACAACTTTGGAAAAGTTTCTTAGTAACAGGAACCTGCGAGCGGATGAACAGCAGTAAATTAATCGTTAAACTTAGCAACTGCTCGCTCTTAAACTTGTCAATATGGATACACTCTGGGTCTGTCATCTTCAAAGTCTCCATTATCCTGCAATGATACACAGGTTAAGCAGAAATTTCTCAACTGTATTTAAATTTCTTACTCTGCAGTTGTTCTCTGTAATGTTTTTTCAGGTAACAAACCATTGCGTTCATACCTTCTATCTGTTTCTGATATCTGCATGAGAAAAAACAGACAATGAGTTTGACCCACTGTAGAAATCATAAGGTTACATGCTAAAGAAGAAATGCTTGAGTAAATCCATTTTCAGCAGCACCTGCTCTATGTTGTGCGATTCGTCCTCGTCCAGTTGTTTGACGCTCTCAAAAAGCTGCTGTTCCAGCTCATGTATTAGCTTATAGCACCTTTCTATGTTCTCCTCGGTGGTTCTCTCCATAGCCTCCTGCTCCATGTCTAGCTGGCACATGGTGATTTGCAGGTCCTCATCCAGCACTCGCTTCATGTCATCATACTTTTTTTTTATTTTTTCTTTCAGTTCTGCTGTCTTTGCCTGAGATAAAGCACACCCATATAATAAATTTGCTCAGAAAAGACTCTATTTATTAAAAAAAAAAAAGAAATGGTAAATTTACAACGTACAGTGAACTGCTCTTGGTTTGTGGACAGTTTTTTCATTCGAAAAGCAAGAATATCCCGTTGCCTTTTCAAGTGTTCCTGCTGTTTGACTCCAGTGTCCTTAAAGTAAATATTTGAAGATGCTGTATGTCATTCATCTAAATATCTTTTCATTCAGAATGAAATATTTCAAATTAATATGCAGCTTAGTATGTCATTTACCTGACACTGAGTCTTCATAGCTACTATAAATCCTTAGCTCCACAATATTTACAGGAAATGATCTTCACGCTTCCGTTCTCTTACCCTACCAGCACAGGATGTTCCTGCACAAGCCCCCAGACTCATTCTTTTATATTCCATTGGCAGGAAGTGAAGGCGGGGATTGGATCGGATTTTAGTGATTGTTATGACACCCACTGTCCTTGTACCCTGGGAATATATATCTGCTCGTATAGTAGTTATAGATCAAGCCACTCTGAACATTGGTTAATTGTTCTACATTTACGTATCATTGTTCAAACTGCTCTGTTTATGTTGAATATTTATGCCTTTCATATACAGTAACGTGCAGGCAATGTGAGAACTGATTCTATTTGTATTTGCAAATGCATGCGTTTGTATGTGTGTGTGTGTGTGTGTGTGTGCACATTTTATTTGTTCGTGCTTGAGTAACTGCTGTTGTCAGTCATAGTGCACTTTGTTTTCCGAAAATAGTATATGTCCCTGACCGCCATGGCTTGTGGCTGTTGCACACAAGTATAAATATAATGTGTGCACGAAGGCAAGATGAGAAGCAAGAATGGAGAAGCAACCTGATGTGCAGCATTGTAATTCAGGGAGGCAAGTGCTGAATGACCTGATTTGTGCCACTAGGGTTATGGACACTGGGTAATTATTATTTGTCTGGATTTTAGGTCAGTGGTTTGTTGAAGGCCAAATAAGTATCTGGTAACACAGGTGTTTCCCTTACTGAATTGTTGCCTACTGGGTTACACTCAAATCAAGGAAGTACAGCCCTGTATAAATGTGTGTAAATATCTTGAGCAGACAATATAAAGACTTAAATTACACCATACCTGATACCTTAGTGCAGGTTCACCATCTCACCCAACCACTTTTTCTGTGTGGAGTAGATCTTCACAAGAGCGAGGAGGATTGGTATCAGGTAAATCAGCAGTTTTCACATTTTTCTGGGGACTGAAAGGAAATCAGTCAGGAATCAAAGTCAGGAATCATGCAGAACATTCTGTGACTTATCTTGTTTTTCAGCCAGACACACACACACACACACACATTGTTCTGTGAAGTGTGATATGGCATTTGGTAAGTATAAAATGTTGTATAGACTGGTGAATGTTGTGCTGTTTATTCATCTCCATTTTTAGGTCAAATGTTGAGTAAAATAACATACAATTCATTCTTTCCTTTCATTTTCTATATCTGCTTAATCCCAGTTTAGGGTCATGGGGATGCCGGTGGGCACGAGGGCAGGAACAACCCTAGACAGGGCGCCAATCTATCATATGGTGTACATACACAATCAAACACACATTCACACACTAACGGGCAATTTAGAAACACCAATTAACCAATCATGCATGTCTTTGGTATGCGGGAGTAAATCGGGGGGAAAACTTGCAAACTCCACACAGAAATTTCCCGAACCGCCCCACATGGGGCTTGAACCTAGGATCTCCTTGCTGTGAGGCCACAGCACTATCCATAAAATTATTATCATGGTAAATGTTGCTTAAATCATGTCTTGCAATGGAGGTAGAGAAAATGAGGAGTGCGCAGGTTATCTGTACAAAGTCACCCCAAGCAGTCTGTTTAAATTACAGGAGAGTAATTGGCAGAGTTGTTTAAAAAGTAGCCATTACTGTAAAAATGTTAATCTCCAGTTTATTATACACTGTATCAGTAATCTCTCTGCTTTTATCTGATAACATTTCAGAAATGATAGAAGTGGAGGTATTTTGTTCTTCTGAATGAACCTAAAAATACATGGCATTGGAAATATTGTAAAAGTGAAGATGAAAAAGAGCGAACCACTTGGAGCTATTGATTTGTCTCAGTATCTTCAGCATTGTTATCACAATCTTTCTGAGACTCAGTAAAAAGTCAACACACACAGTAAGAGGCATAGGGCAGTCGTAGGCTTGTGGTTATGGAACCGGCCTTGCGACCGGAAGGTTCCTGGTTCGATTCCAAGTAGCGACAAGTCATGGCTGAAGTGCCCTTGAGCA
>JAOUQT010000047.1:8791680-8802244 GCA_025769995.1 Xyliphius kryptos
CCTACACCATACTAATAAATTATTGTGGTCTAAAACCAGGTGTTTCAGTTTCATTGTCTAACCCCTGTATGTAATAATATTAATAATAATAATACTGACAATTTGATCCCAACAGGCAAAATCCTCTCTGCTTTTAACCCATCTGTGGTGCACACATAGTTAGACAGTTATTAAGGCACACAGGAAGGAGCTGTTCTCAACAGTACTATTCAGCTATGAAGGTTTAGTCTCAAACCTACTAGGCCATGGCTGCATTATAATACTTTGCTTGTTCCAAATTAGTGTTCCATTCATACGGACACTACTGTCATTTAAAAATATCTTATCAATTTTATTTGGCACATGATACCACCTTTCTATCATTTTGATCAGGAAATGCCATTTTCTCATCCATAGCTCTGCTGATCTGAAGATGTGTTCCCTGGAGAAGAAAGGATCCCATCACTGCATCCTATGTAGCTCAGCTATATTCATGATCTGATTAACTGAATACAGATGCTGCAATTTGTATAAATGGGATCTGAGAGTTCACTAATAAAAACAACAACCAGCTAGCACTTGACTTACCTCATACAGTATGTGGTGATGCTACAAATACACAAGAAAGAATAGTTACAGAGAGTTGGTTTTCGCGTTTTAATTCCTCATAGGCAACATATTTACAGAAAGGAATACAGATGTGTATCTTTAAAAACAATTAATCATTTACTGTACATCACATCATATCTACAAGAAAATATAATCACAGTCTGTCTAAATGAATTAAACAGAGCACAGAAAACACAACAGCATTTTTAACACACGGTTGATCATTCACATACACACATACTTCAAAAGATAAGAATGATCACTTCACAGTAAAAGGAATTTAACACGGAGATATAATAAATTATGAAAGGGAGAATTAAACTGGTATTGACAGTGTTTATCTTGGAGTCTCTTTGCAGATACCAAAGCAATTGCACAATATTTATCTCCGTCCTTGTTAGCAGTGAATGCCTCTGGTGTGTATTTGATGACGGAGTGTGAAGAGGAAAGGAGAAGATCCGAGAACGTGTTTCAGCTGTAGTACATTGTGGTACATGGATATTTATCCCTCTTGCAGCATAGGGCCAAAGGTTTACAATTCATATGTCTAGGCTTAATACCTGGAAAGAGCCAACAGGTAAAGTCATGGTCCCTGGAGATATATATATATATATGACACATCCAAAATAATCTTTCACTATTTACTTCATTTAAGAATAAAAGACAAAAGGATTCCACAAGCAGCAGCTTATGACGTATTTCTTCCTGACTTGAATATGCAGAGAAGACATCACTAGGCCAGTAACTCCCTAGGCAGTCCAAATACAGCTTGTAGAAAGTATACAGTCTGGCTTCAGTCCACCAACGTAATGAGCCATCACATCATTCTTTTTTAGGGCCTTAAATGGGACAGTTGCTGTGGGGATCACAGCTCAGTCATGATTTAGGGAACAAAACAAGCCTGGCACTATGCCACATTGCAAGAGAAGGAAAAGAATCTCATTATGAATTTCTCTACAATGCCTCACTAATTAAGCCTCCTAGATGTTATATACAAGGTCATTTTATTAGGTACACCTACTCAATTTCTTGTTAACACAAATATCTAGGCATGTAGAGCTGGTTAAGACAATATGCTGCAATGCAAATCGAGCATCAGAATGGGAAAGAAAGGTGATTTAAGTGACTTTGAACATGGCATGGTTGGTGGTGCCAGACGGGCTGGTGTGAGTATTTCAGAGACTGCTGATCTACTGGGATTTACAGAAAATGGTCCGAAAAAGAGAAAATATTCAGTGAGCGACAGTTGCGTGGATGAAAATGTCTTGTTAATGTGAGAGATCAGAGAAGAAAGAGCCGACTGGTTCGAGATAATAGAAAGGCAACAGTAACTCATATAACCACTCGTTACAACCAAGGAATACCATCTTTGTTGAATGTATATCATGAGGAATTTAGGCAGTTCCAATGGCAAAAGGGAGTCCAAACCTTTACTAGCAAGGTGTACCTAATAAAGTGGCTAGTGAGCGTACAGTGTAGCACAAATAGCAAAAGAGAGAAAAGGCTATTTAAATGATGACAATTTTATATGTAACAAATCACAGATAGAGAATCTTTCAGCAGTCGGGACAAAAAAAAAAAACAGCCTTCATTTAATAAAAACTAATAATTTTGTTCAAATAAATGCACTTTTTAAAGTCTAATGCTAATCAGAGCTAATTATTCCTAATAGAGTCACGATTAATATGTTTTCTATTGGTCCAAGAGAAAAGGTGAATGCCGTGTATTATCTGGGCTTTTCTGCTCTACTCAGCCTGCAGATAGAAAATGGCAGCTGATTGAATGTAAGTGTTATGGAAGAAATATACCCATTTTAAAGCTACTATGTGGGAGTATGCATTAGTGTCTGCACTTAATTCGCATTCTGAAATTGGCACAAAAGCATAAGGCGCCAGAAAAAGAAACAGTGACCTTGAAACAGTGTAGCAAGATAATGATGTGGAGCAGGTGCAATGTCCTCCATTTCAAAAAAAAAAAGTACCGTTACACATCGCATCTCCTTTTCTACATTAGCGAGTCAAGCTCTTTGCAGGACGGTGAAAGTGCCTTCATTGCATACATGTGGATGCAATCATTTATTAATCTCTTCATTATCCAGCCTTCATACATTTGGAGGTCAGTGGGTTGAAGTGTGCAACTGTTTTCTAAACTTTGCAGATCACGTACAGCAGTTACATTCGATGGAGCATCTCATGTCCGACAGGTAAATGATGATGGCAGATCAGTCTGACACCAAACTGACAGACAGGACTCCATGAGGTTTGTATTATTTCGTTCTCCTTTTCCAGTTTGCCACACATGTCTGCACATGTCTATATTTGTGTTCTTTTCCCCACCAGACTTTTGGGTTATCCTTGTTCTTCCAGAGCACCTGAGTGCACTTTCACATGTGTTATGTCCTGTAGTGACACCGCACTACTGTCATTTTTTCCTGACACTGGGTTCAACTGGCCGCTGCTGCTGAATCAATCTTTCAATCTCTGTACCCAAGGTCTGGAGATTCTCCTGCAGAGGAACACATCACATTACACATTAAGCTATTTCTGTGCTACAATCAGCAAAAAACTGAATCTAAAGTAAACGTTTGTAAAAATAAGTTATATTCCATGAGGGTAATTATAAAAGAAAATTTGAGCATTAAAATCAAGACTATCTCTAAACACCAGGGATCTTGTGCATGATGTCTTTTTGGACCTTAGAAAATACACTATATTTCCAAAAGTATTCGCTCACCTGCCTTGACTCACATATGAGCTAATAGGGTTCAATATGATATTTGCAGCTAAAACTGATCTGGGAAGGCTGTCCACAATATTTAGGAGTGTGTTTATGAGAATTTTTGTCCACTTTTCCAAAAGCGCATTTTTGAGATCACACACTGATGTTGGACGAGAAGGCCTCGCTCTGGTTCTCCGCTCTAATTAATTCCAAAGATGTTCTTTCAGTTAAGATCAGGACTCAGGCTAGTCAAGGTCATCCACACCAGACTCTGTCATCCATGTCTTTATAGACCTTGCTTTGTGCACTGGTGCAGTCATGTTGGAAGAGGAGAAGCCCAGATCCAAACTGTTCCCACAAAATTGAAAGAATGGAATTGTCCAAAATGTCTTGGTATGTTGAAGCATTCATACACCTGTGGCCATGGAAATGATTGGAGCACCTGATTACGATAATTTGGATGGGTAAGCATACTACTGGAAATATAGTGTACCCGGCTGATGTGATTGGAATTTAATACCAGTGAGGTTTATACTGTTTAACTCAAACCACAATGCAGATAATTTTTCATACTGTAAAGTAGAAACAAATCCCCCTGCTCCAAAGCTCTGAAGCGTTTAGCACCTATTGTTTTTCCAATGATGCAATCCCCAATAAAGTTTGAGAGGGGGAGAGAGAGAGAGAGAAAAAGAAGCAGTTATTTTTAAATTAAAAATAACTTTAATAATAAAAATATTGTTAATACAAATCCGATTCCTAAAAAGTTGGGACAATATACAAACTGTAAATAAAAATGGAATGCAATAATTTACAAATCTTAAAAACTGATATTGTATTCACAATAGAACACAGACAACATATCAAATGTAAAAAAAATCAAAAGTAAAATATCATCAAAAGATTCAGAAAATCTGGAAAAATAAGGGTCAAGGCAAAAACCATACTGGGTGGTTGTGATCTTCGGGCCCTTAGACGACACTGCAACATATACAGGCATGCTTCTGTTTTGGAAATTACAAAATGGGCTCAGGAATATTCACTGTGCCATCCGCCATTGCCAGCTAAAACTCTATAGTTCAAAGAAGTCGTATCTAAATAAGATCCAGAAGCGCAGAAATGGCTTCTTTGGGCCAAAGCTCATTTAAAATGGACTGTGGCAAAGTGAAAAACTGTTCTGTGGTCAGACGAATCAAAACTTACATTAAACAAAAATGAGTCAACATTCCTATCCCTCAACTTGAGCAACTTGTCTCCTCAGTCCCAAGACTGTTGTATAGATTAAAAAGGATGTCTCACAGTGGTAAATATGGCCTTGACTTTTTATGAGATGTGTTGTTGACACAAAATTTTAAATACATTTTTTTTCTTTAAATGATACATTTTCTCAGTTGAAACATTTGATACGTCATCTATGTTCTGAATAATATATAGAATTTTGAAACTTCTACATCATTGCATTCCATTTTTATTTACAATTAGTACTTTGCCCAGTTTTTTTGGGATCGGGTTTGTATAACGATTTCAGTTCATGTTCATTTCAGCCTGCCATGTGAAAGTGAAAAGTGAAAGTGATACATTTTTGCCACCATGTTTGCACACAGTGGAATTGGTCCTCTGCATTTAACCTATCCGTGCAGTGTAACACACAAATACACACACACTGGTGAAGTGAGCACACATGGTCAGAGCAGTGAGCATACTGCACACAAAGAGCCAGCTAAGTACTATTCAATTCTACTGAACCATGTATAACAACTTGGCACCAACTGAGACATAATAGGATGCAAAAAAATGCAAAAGATCTATGTTTAGGTTAGGTATAAAGTACATGCAGGGCAGACCATGTTACCTTCAGTGTGATGTTTTTTAGCAACGTGTCCTCTAGCACTGCCTGAAGCTTCCTGTTTATCTCCAGCGAGAGGTCGAGTGTAAGTCCGCTGTCAGCAGGGTGTGAGGTATACAGAGAGGCCATGATGCCTCCTCTTTTACTCAGGTGGGCTTTATTAAAATCAGATGCCTCGGATGAGAGTGCTCCAGTCTCCTCCCTCAGTACATAACTCTGGACTATTCTGTAGGATACATTATAGCAGATAAAATCCTAAATTTAATTACAGCATTAGAGCAAAGACCTAAACATTCTGAGAGTGATGCATGGAAAAAGCACTGTAATGCCAGCTCTGATATAGGAGACTAAGCTAAAACAAGTAAGGAGTCTTAATAACCGAAAGCCTTAACAACCAAAATAGTTTCCCCTATTTCTCTTCCTTTATGGGACATGGAGCTGCAAGAAACTGTAACTCCGTGAAGCCATCGTGTTTTTACAACTGGTGAGCCCAGTTAAAGACACTATTAGAATTATACCCATGCAGAAAAAGGGACTTCCTAAAAGCATTGTGATAGCAGGAACCTTCTTTTCCACTCTAGACAAAGGGCAAAATGCTGTATATGATGGAAACACATGCAAAAAAAGCCAATTACTACTGAGTCTGTTGGTTTTATTTTTAAAAGTATACACAGGAATCAAAAAATATCCTTTGCATATTAACTACTAAAAATAACTACTAATAAAAGGATATAATCCTCAGATAGAATGACACATAAAACCCCCATGTCATAAAGCCTAATATATTTCTAAATATTGCTAAAACCTTAAAATATTATTGTTACTGGTGTAAACTTTTCAGTATGCAGGAACTGAGGCTGAAAAATCCACCTATGTAAGATCTCCTCTATAACCCAGAGGGAGACATGGCCCACTTAAGAAAAGGACATTTCAGTTTTATTCAGACCATGTCTCAACACAGGGACATTAGAAGGCATTAGAAGGTTTTGTAATTATATGAGATAATCAGATACATTAGTAGACAATGTTTTAAATGTGGGAGCTGACTTGAATAGTGAGTCAAGGGGAAGCAAATTTTTACACTCCCTCATTGTGAATTGTTATTATTATTTTTGCATATAAATATAAATTAATATTTATTAATTAAATAAAAATCAATTAATTAAACAAACAATCAACCAATCAATTTATCCACTGTTGCAACATACAGTTTGGCTTACCTTAAAATTATTTAGGGTCCATTTGGACCCAATTTCCATCATGGCAGTATTTAATAAAACAAAATGAAAAGAAATTACATTATGTGTAGAACACGTGACACTTAAAATTAAAAGAAAATTCTATTTGTGTGAAGTAGAATTGTCAGATTTATCATCCACTTCATTATAATAAGACATTAGGCAGCACTGTTTCTTATGGTTGCTCAGAACTAGTGGTGATGTCCTAAAATTATTTTACTCTCTTTTACTATATAAAGCCAGGGCAGGATGGCTTTGGCCAGAATTACCTCTATAGCAGTAGGAGCAGAAGGGGAAAGCAAGGACAGCAGCAGGCTATGTGGAAGGTCATGTGCATTTTAGAAGGTTCAACAAAACCAAACCGATATACAAACAAACTAAACCAATATACAAATGTCAAAAACATATAAGTCTATTGCACTTGTTCATACAAATAACAAAACCTTAGTTCTCTTTGTAAAATATTAAAGAGTCTAAAAGAGAATCTAGTTAGATACATTGGAGTAGACAATGTTATAAACAAACCAGCTGTCTAGAATAGAGACAAATATGAATGTATTTGGAAATGAATGTATTTGAAAAAAATCGGTAGGTGTTGCAAAAATACAGTTGTTTGGTTTTGTTAAATTCTTTGTTGAATTCACATTTTTTTTCTCATTTAACTAGTCTAGCATATTTCAATTCAAGTGATGAAAAGCACACACAGGAGACTATTGTCTACTACTCCATAAAACAACAAAATGGTATGAAAATATAAAAAGTAGAAATTAAAAGAAAAGTTCTAAGACATTACTTTTGATGTTATTTTATTACAAACTGCACCAAAGATGTTTAATTTTTATCTGGTTAACATTTCATATATTAACATATGTTAATTCCTGAATTTCAGACCTGAATAACATATTCCAAAAAAAAACTTTTCCTTCTCACAGCACCTAACACCCAAGAGATGTTTTGGCAGATTGATGGCAGATAAGGAACAACAAAATACATGCACGACACAATATGAGATGCTTAAATTAGATGCTAATGTGTATTTTCTTTTTGTCGGGCATGTGTGAGAGTGTCTGTATGTCAAATACATAGCTGATTACTAGTTTCAGTTAAATTCAGTTTTATTTATATAGCGCTTTTTATAATCCAACATTGTCACAAAGCAGCTTCAAAGGAATGACATACAGTTTATAATATATAAATATTAAATAAGGGTAATTTTCCCAGACGAGCAAGCCAGGCGGCAATAGTGGCAAGGAAAAACTCCATAAAATGAAAAGAGGAAGAAGCATTAAGAGGAACCCATCATCATTTGGGTTATATCAGATTAACAACCTGAAAAGAGTCTGTGACGGAGTGTGTATAATTTACCATCCATGTGGATAAGCGGATGGGACAGACTCTAAAAGTATCAGAAAAATCCCCAAATCATTATACGTGCACCTCCATGTTTTACAGTCCTCACAGTCCATTGTGGCTTAAAATTGGTGTTTATCGCCCGTTTGTGGCCTTTAGACCTAGATTAGGGTTTAACTCACAAGGGTTTCTTACTAATAGTTTGTGTTCACGTAGGCATCTTCTGATTGTTGTAGTACTCACAGTTAACTAAAGTCAGAGACAACCTTTCCACTGTAGATCATTTGATATGATAGATTATAGATTCAACTTCTTGATCAATTTTTTTTGGTAAAATATCAAAAACGACCCATTTACTCAGTCAGCAAGGGCTAAAATAAGCAGGTACGACATTTGCTGCCCTCCTTCTTTAACTAAGGGCCATAATTGACACCCAGTTCTTCACAGGAATGACCACACTATTTAACCTAAACACTGCTATTAACTTTAACAGGCCCCTTTTTTTAAATGAGTCCACTAAACCCAATTAGCATTGTGCATGTCAAGACATTTGATTCGGTTAGCTGCCCATTACGCAGTTACACCAAGTCATTACATTTTTCCAATGATGTATTATCTTTTTTTCTTGGAAAAATCTGTAATTGAACGCATTAGTGATGTTAGACAGCTAATATTTTGAGAACAACTGTATTTGCTACTTGTGTTGCCAGTACTATCATGTTCATGTTTATGACCTCACTGTACACAGTGGCTGTCAAACACAGAAAAAAAACATTGCTGACTAAATCCTATAAAAATAACCGATGATATTACTTTGTTTTGTTACCTTGTGTGAGCTGCTTGGTCAAATCCTTGATGTTGGCTATTTGCTTTCTTTTCTGTGTAACAAGCTCATCTCTCAACTCCTCTACTCTCGTCTTCAGATGTGCAACCTCTGTTTGCAGTGCAGATCTCTCTGCCTGTAGAGCCTGAACTTCATCTTGCATTCGCTGTTCCTCTCTCTTCAGCTTTGCTTTCTGAACACGAACACACACACACCTCTATAATTTATTCTTTTTTTTCAACCAAGTCTTTTTTTTACCTGCTGATTTTTAATCTGCTCTTTTAATGCATGAGTTATTTAGTAATTTTAGGCATTAAGCATCAGATTAAGCTGTGGGGTGGAACAAACTGTGGGCGCGCACCATCTCTGCCAGGGCCTTCTCAGTCTCCTCCACTCTGTTCTGCAGTTCCCTGGAACTAGTGGTCATGCAATCCAGCTGAGCCTGCAGTCCATTGCTCTCAGACTGTAACTGAGCATTCTTGCTTGTCATTTTCTCTGTGAATGTTAGGAGCTCAGCCTCTCGCACTCTGCCACCCTGAACATCTTTGTGCAGGTCTGAAAGTTGTGAATTCAGACTTTCTACCTCTTCCCTCAAAGAAGTTATCTCCTGCTCATCTCTGTAGATCAATATAAACATAAAATCAAATAAAAATCATAGCACATACACAGATTTAAGCAATTTTTTTCTCATTTGTCATTTTTAAAATAAATCCTTAATAACAACCGTAAAGTAATTCCTCATTTTTCATATGAGACATGGAAATAATGGCATGTTATATAGTAGTTACTAATAACACAAAGCAATGTCCACTGACTCACACGCATATTTTTTATGTTAACTCTCACAGAAGCCCTATGACCATACACCTGAAGAAAGGACACAGAACAACCCTTGTAGTGCTTTGTTAACAGGAATTCACCAACCATTGAAATATATTCGGTAGAAAAGGTTATGTCCGGGAGTGTTGAAATGAATCATAAACCCTGAAACAAAGCCAAGCCAACGTGTCTGTTTTAGGGCTATCGTGACATAAAAAGAGGCGACACTAATGTAAAATGTCATCCCTAATGTGATCATACATTTAGACCAGACTTTAATGTTATATGCTCCATGAACGCAATACTACTGTGGGCTTGTTTGAGTCATTAAGGGCACAGCGCGTGGTATGATGAATTAGTCTGGGTTAATTGTTTTAGGGGTGCCTCCATTACCTCTGATGTTGTTCCTCTAATTTCTGATTGTCCCCAAGCTTCTCACGCTGGTTCTGGATCTCTGTTTTCTGCCTGTTAATGATCTCTCTGTATTTACACAGCTCATCTTCCCATCGAGGTCTTTCATCCTCCAGACATTTTACCTATATGTAAGAGATACGATAAGTACATACAGGTGCATCTAATAAATTCGAATATCATCGAAAAGTGAATTTATTTCAGCAATTCAATACAAACAGTGAAATGCAAACATTATATAGATTCATTACAAACACAGTGATCTATTTCTAGTGTTGATGTTGATGATTATATCTTACAGACAATAAAACCTGAAATCTTTATTTTGGAAAATTAGAATATTTAAAACAAAACACCTGCAAAGTCTTCTTAGGTGTTTAAAATGGTCCTTCAGCCTTGTTCAGTAGGTTACACAATCATGGGAAAGACACCGACATACACTGACACACTCTACAAGAAGGTTATGCCACAAAAGTCATTGCTAAAGAAGCTGGCTGTCCACAGAGTGCCAAGTTTATTAATGGAAAGTTGAATGGTAGAACTAAAGTATAGTAGAAAAAGTTGCATAAGCAACCGGGATAACCCCAGCTTTGAAAGAATCGAAAGATTTGGGGGAATTGGACTGCTGCTGGAGTCAGAACATTCTTTGCATCAAGCCAGTCATGACCAAGTTACAACGCCAAAAGCGTCTTACCTGGGCCAAGAAGAAAAATAACTGGACTGTTGCTCATTGGTCCAACGTGTTGCTTTCAGATCAAAGTAAATATAGCATTT
>JAOUQT010000047.1:8853477-8868788 GCA_025769995.1 Xyliphius kryptos
TGCAAGACTTGTATGTGTCATTCCCAAGACGAATTGACGCTGTATTGGCCGCAAAAAGAGGCCCTACACCATACTAAAATTATTATGGTCTAAATCCAGGTGTTTCAGTTTCATTGTCCAACCCATGTAGCTTTCAAATATTGCCTTATTCTTACTATTCTTATCCTTGTTATGTGCAGTGGGTTTTAATCAGACTGCATCAGACATTTACAAGTAATTGCTAAGCAGGTGGACAACTCCAAGGTGTTAATGCACAATTTAGTCCACATCCAAAGCTACAATGCACATAGCGAATTGTGATTTTTATTTAACTTTCTAGAATATCAAGTGTCATGAAAACCAAATGACAATTTAAACACACATTTTTAGATTATTTGGGAAGAAATGTGTATGCAACAGAATAATGTTCGTAAAGACATTTGCTTGCTCCCAAATTGTCAAAGGTTTCCTGTGGGCTACTGACATTAAGGTGGGGGGTTACTCATTTTTTTGTTGTGTATTTATAATGAGAGGTATTTTAGGTGGGGGGGGTTGAGCTCACAAACTGAATTACAAATGAGTATACCATGTTTATACATGCATACAGCATGGGGACCAAATATGTATCCCTGTGAAAATAGAATTATTTTATTATTATTATATTATTATTATTTTGACCATGTAAGGACATTTTGCTGGCTGTCATTTAAAAAGTGTGTTTTTTGTGGAAAGAAATGTAAAAAAAAATAAAATAAAAGGGCCAAAATGTTCCGCACTCATCTCTGTAGTGAAGGCTAGCTTTAGGGTGTGTGTGTGACTGTGATGTTTCAGACTCGCAGCATCTGTCCAGTAAGAACCGGGTTTCTGTCTGTGAGAAGAGATTCTATAATTTCTGAAAGTCTTGCAACAGACCTCTCCCACAGCTCAGGGACCTGAAAGAACACAAACACGCACAATTACAAAAGGTTACACAGGTGTTATAAGTAGCAGACTCACAGAAAAGGATAAACAGGGTGTAAACAGAGAGCACAAACCACATTTTTACTTCCGCTCAGGACAAGGAACTCCAGAATATAAAAGACACAAAAACCCAGCAACAAAACACAAAAAGTGCACAGATAACCACAAAGTCTTACACAAAGCCTGAATGAGTCAGCGGACCCACCCCATCTCTGTGAGAAAGCAGTTAAAATGATGGGGAATATCCTTTACTACATAATTTGGGCAGGTTCATTACTGCAACCCACATGTTTAATATTTAATATAACCAGGGCCTTCATTGGGAAGATGTCCAGTGTGATAGAGCCTCAAAAATTCGGAACAATTTACAGGCCGTGATATTAGGCAGCAAAGAAGAAACCACACATCAAAGACACAGAAAGAGCTTTTCTTCTTTAAGTCAGTCAAGCTTTCGAAAAATTGCTTATACTCCTATTGCTTTTTAAGCTCGTCTTTTGTCTGCGTCTTATTTCATGTGGCATATGACTTTTTAATGAGTGCCCCTTTCCTTTTCCATTACGTAGCACCAGCTGCTAATTGGCATGCAACAAATAAACGTCAATCCTGCTCCTAATTTGTCACCTGAATTGCTTTAATGTGCAGAAATGGAATAAAAACGAAAATGCAGAAATCAAATGGAACTTCCATTTGGATACAGTCTTGCATTTTCCACATAATATACTTTCTCTCTTCGGGTTAAGCTTAAAGGCATAGTGTCCATTTCGAGTCGCTTACACTTAGGAATAAGCTACATTAAGCTAAGCTTTCCCGGACAAGCCCTGATATTAATTTTTTGCTTCTTTATATTTCTATATATATATTTCTATAATTTTATATTTTATTTTTTTATCTGTTTTATTTTTTCTATATATTTTTATAGCTTTAATCTTTATTGATAGCTTTGATGTGGGCAGATGGTTGGAAAAGCATTTCACTGCAAGTTATACTGTGTATTACTGTGTATGTAACGAATAAAAAAATAGAATTTTAAATTTACATTATAACACCATAACAGAGTTTATTTTTATTTTTAATTTTAATTCCACTTTTTGTGATGTTGCACGCAAACAGCACACAGTAACTCTAATGTCTGAATATAACAAATAATTGAGTATAGCATTCTATAAAGCATAACATAATATTTGTCAGATTTATTCAGATTCTGGATCATAAATCACTAGTCACTAATCCAAAGTGATAATGAGAACTCGAATGAACTAAATAGTCTCATGTTGCGGTCACTTACAATCCTGAATGCCCAGTAATAGTAGCTAAGCAAAGGCAAGTTTACTTTATTGTATTTGTAAATGCATTACATACGTTATAGTTACAGAAATATTGAGCTAATACTGAGCTGGACAGTTAAATGCATTTTGTTTCTCTAGTTGTTAAGCTTGAAGAGATAAAAATGCATAGCTGACCCCCTATAGAAAGAGAATAAAAACAGCAAACAATGCATCAAAAAACTTAAAACCTGGACATTGTGGACTGTTCTTCTAATTTGAAACCATACTGAATCTCTTAAAAAACCATGACTGATTTAGTTAAACGAATGAAAGACTAAAGCCCCACCCTTCTTTTGGAAATTAGACAGGACACCATGTTATATAGTTATTACCCATATACTGTGGTCACTCACATAACCGCATGCAGTCATGGGTTTTGATCTCCATTGTCTCCAAAACCAACAATGGGAAATGAGTTGCAAATGCACCTACAGCAGATTCTCAATGACCTACAATCCATGCCTCGTGAGACAGACTTTCCACAAGACAGTCTGTTTGTGAGCTCGGAGATGATTCATTCCTTGCTTACTGATTAAAGTATTGCTTTCTCGAAGCACATCAAATTATGAGCTGAAATCATAAATCCGATCCCAGCATTTCTCAACAAGAGCATGCAACACTGTTTAAATTTTACTTCTGGCATGGATATTTAAAATGTCCAAAAGGTTTCCTGTTTTTCCTCACAATATAACAGTCACTATATTTTTACTTAATTATTTTTTCAAAAACATTGGCTAGGACGCCCCCACATCTGTGTGCAGTCAACAGAAAAAAAAACCCAATACATTTTAAGCCAGCGTCTCTTATACCGTCTTCTACAGTTCATTCTCTAAATCTGACGACTAAATGTATGTATGATTGAAATTTGCATACATCAAATATATACGGAGGAAAATCTGATTGTTCTCTAATGTTGGAACATTGTTAATTTCTGTCATCTTTGCATAGGGTAATGCTTTTTCGCCCACCCACAAATGTTTTTCATGCCTGACTATAGTGTTGCAAAAAATTAACTGCTACTAAACACAAAATGGTCCATGTGGCTGTTATTTTGTTATTGGGCCGACATCCACACTGGCAGAACGAAAATAAAAAAATATATGAAAATAAAGTCCTGAAAGCCAGCAAAAGATCACCAAGGAGGATCAAAGATTCAACGCCTGCAAGGGATCCTATATTGAACACCTTCCAATGAGGAATATTGATGGTGGAATATGAATCATATATCATGAGAAAAGGTCAGAGTAAGTAAGAATTTCCTGGTTCTGATTCAAAGTTGCCTTTTTGAATGGCTTTACCTTATTGCCTTAGTTTTCCAAGGATAGGTTCAGTTGTAGACCCATGACCATTTATTACATAAATATAAACTGAAAGCTGTAATTTAACCTTTAGAAAGCCCAGTTTATTTAACAATATTAGTGTAATATTTGCTCTAATTTAAGAAAGCCATCTCAGTAAAATAAAAATTAAAAAAACATAAAACTACAGAGAACAAGCAACATTAGAGGCAAAGTATTTTTGTCCTGCCAATATTTTATATTTATCCAGCACCAAGTTAAAAGAAGTAATTTTTTCAAAATGATCTCATGTCATTCTCTGGTTAAAAAAATAACAGAAATGGGATTTGTACACTGGTTCTCTCATAAAGCCTTACAACTGTAAGCACACAGGAGTCATTTAAATGTGCCAGTGGCGAGAACCACTCCAATCTGAAATGACCCAGTGCTGAGAATTCAGTGCCCCATAAATCAGTCCAAGCTGGAAAAGAAGTGATGTGTGAAGCACCCAATACCCGTGAAAGTCTCACGCTTCACTAAGTTTGCGCTGTGTGTTGTCAGCAATCCAGGAGAAGCTGCAGAAACCTGGATAATCTGCTCTCATCTGTCTATTGTTATGACTCACACTTAAAGAAAAGAGGGAAAGCAATATGTAAAATGTTACCTCTTCTAACAGAGGTAATAACTTGTCACATGTAATTTGAGAACTTTCCAGTGATGTCTGCTGTCGTTACCAGCTTTTATAAAATGGATAAAACATTCACTGGTGCTCCATGCAGTGCCAATATATGGCACTTGTCTTATAATTGTGCAACTTGATTTAGCTTTGAGTTCTGATTTATATCTTTTAGTGTCACTAAACATTCCTGCATGATTTAGGCACAAAGCTAAATGATTCTTAATATGACTTTTTAGTCGAGCTTAAAACTGTACTGATGAAGAGTTTTACTGGTCTTACATACACTATATTTACAAAAGTATTCGCTCACCTACTTGACTCACATATGAACTAATCCATATTGTTCAATTAAACGTCGGTCCACTCTTTACAGCTTCAACTCTTCTGGTGAAGGCTGTCCACGAGGTTCAAGAAGTGTGTTTATGAGAATTTTTGACCATTATTCCTGAAGCGCATTTGTGAGGTCACACACTATCTGCTCTAATTCATCCCAAAGATGTTCTATCGGGTTAAGGTCAGGACTCTGTGCAGGCCAGTCAAGTTCATCCACACCCGATTCTGTCATCCATGTCTTTATGAACCTTGCTTTTTGCGCTGTTGAAAGAGGAAGGGGCCAGCTCCAAAGTTGCAAGCATGGAATTGTCCAAAATGTTTTGGTATGCTGAAGCGTTCATACACCTGTGGCCATGGAAGTGATTGGAACACATGATTCCGATAATTTGGGTTAGCAAATACTTTTGGAAATATAGTGTATTTATGTGATAGTTGGGACGTTGTGTTAAACATAAATACAAACAAAATATGACGATTTGCAAATCCAAATTAATCCTTTGAAGGATTCATGTCTATTTTAATGCTAATAAACAATTAGGCAGTGTGTAAAACTTTTCTGCAGGCATTAATAGAAATTAACAAATGATAGGGAGTGAAGTGAAGTAATGCACTTATATAAACAGTAAAAATAAAGGTCAGGTAAACTAACTAACTAACTAATAAGAAATGGAAACTAGTTTGGTTAAAGATATAATAATACCCCTGACATCCTGACCTTATGAGAATTTACCAAGGACGTCGACTGGGAGGTACTATATAAACAGTTTTGCCATTCCATCATCCTTGAAATACATAAGATCCCTGCTCCTTAAATGAAAGACCAAGCTCTAAGCACCAGTCCAACTGTTCTCCTATAACAGCATGAACTTTCTTGCTTATGAAGTTGAATATGTGTGCACACTCATCATGTGGTGTTTTGTACTTAACCACACTGGAACCCCATCTTGAGCCTACTCCCCTCATTTGTGCTGAAATAATCAAGCCCCCATTTTCATTACCATGGGAACACCAGGCTGAGATATAAGTAGCTCAAGAGACAGACATAAATAATGAAAGAAAGCCAGGCTTTGGAATGTGAAAAAGGACAAGTGGGAAAGAAACCAAACAAACACCCAAAACATGGAAATACCCCTGGTTCTGATGCCAAGAATCCAGCACTGTGAAGTCAACTGGGCTTGAAAATGTACGAGTAAGGAGAGTTAGTAACTAATAAAATAATTATCACTAGCAGGCACAGTAACATATTAGTTACTGTATATGGTCACTGAACTAAAGCTGTCATCATTTTCAAATCCTCCTTAGAAGTCATTTTGACCTAATAGAAACTCTGTACTTCGAAATGTTATAGACAAGTTAAAGATCCTCAAATATATTCTCTGTTTGTTGAGTCACTTTATACCTGTGCAGTTTAGTTTTACCGTCATCTCCTGAGCTACATACTGTATACATACTGTATATCATGAAAAAACGTTTTAGAGATGAATGTAATTTTTGACAGTACTGGTGGATATAATTACCGTGATGTATTTAAGATCATATTGTCTAAACATTCAACAGTTTCTGTATTGTGGAAGCCACCCTCCCTGTTCTATTTATTTCCAAAGACCAACCCTTCTGCTATCTTTAGGGTAGCTCTATTTTAAGTAACATCAAAGCAGGGCATGAGCGAATAACGCTACAGTGCTTCAAAAACAGTGAAAACATTAGACTAAGACTCTAATTCGGTTGAAGCTGCTTTAAAGTCTGCAGAATGGATCAAATACTAGGTTAAGTAGAGACAAGCTGAAGGAGTTATGGAGCCACTCAGCAGCCAAAGACTGGACACTGTGGTGCACGAGTCTGAAGTCTCTGACCTAGTGGAGAGACAGTCGCGGACACCATCTATCAGAGTGCAAGTGGATGGAAGTGTTTTTTCTGTGGAGAGAACAGTGCTGGCCCTGAACTTTGAGTATTTCTGTGCTCTTTTTCGTTCTGGGATGAAAGAAAGCCATCAAGATGAGATTTACTTGCAGGGAGGCCTGAGGGCAAGGGGTTTCCTCATAGCTCTGGCTGTTGCAAGGGGTGAACAGCCAAGCATCAGTGACCCTGATGAGTTTGTGGAGGCTGTTGAGTGTGCTGCCTTCCTTCAAGTAGACACCCTGACGCAGTATCTTATAGACATTATAGATACAGACAACTGCTTCCTCCTGTACCATACATCTGCAGTTTTTGGCCTGTTGAGACTGTTTCACAGCGCAGCAGTATTTATCCGTGATTCCTACCACATTCTCAAAGAAGCAGCACAGATTCTTCCAGAGGAGATGATTCATTATGTAGAGTCTCTCACACCTGCTTCTTTCATTGCTATCGGGACACATACACCCTCAATGAAAATCCTCCAGGATTCCTCCAGGACTGTTTGGTACTTGAAAGAGGAGCAAGGAGTGTGGACGTACCTAACTGACCTTCCCACGGAGGCCAGCACATCCATGGCAGGGATAGCTGTTGTGAAGAACAGGATGTATGTTGTTGGAGGCGTGCGAGGTGTGAGCATGGAGCCGGTGGATTTCAGTTATTGCTATGACACAGAAACTAACTCCTGGAGTGTGTTTGATGGACCTCAGCAGCCTAGATACAACTTTACACTTGTGGGTCATGAAGGACACTTGTACGCCTTTGGTGGTGAATATGATAAGAGAATAATGTCTTCCACAGAGGCATGTGACATCTCAACACGTATGTGGACTTTTGTGAAGAATGCCCCGTGTCCTGTGGCAGGAGCAGCAAGCACTGTGGCCCGTCGGAGGATCTTTTTGTGTTTCTGGAAGCCACCTAATACTACAGATATCTATGAATATATACCACTTAAAGACGTATGGATTCTGACTACTACTATGATTCATTATCAGAGCTATGGACACTGCATGGTAGCACATGGTGACAAATTGTATGTAATGAGGAATGGTCCTTGTGATGACTTCTTACGTTGCAAAATGGACTGCTACAACATCACTTCGGGCCAGTGGACATCCATGCCAGGGCATTATATCAACAGTCGTGGAGCCCTGTTTACATCTATGGTGAGAGGTGACTCAGTGTTTACAGTGAATCGCAATCTGACACTCGAGTACCTGATTTGTAATGATAACTGGAAACCACACAGACAGATGATGGGTTTTCCAAAAAGTGGATCCCTTTGGACATGCATGCTCAGAATTCCCAAGACAAAACATATAAAAGAGATGAATACTACAAATAAACAACTGAAGATGGCTAGTGATGACCAAAACAAGGATAAAACCTGCTGAAGTGCAAACCGAGCATCTGAATGGTGATTTTGGTGACTGTGAACATAGCATGGTTGTTGGTGCCAGACAGGCTGGTCCGAGCATGGAAAGAGTAAATATACAGTGAGTGGCAGTTGTGTTGTATATTTCAAGAATAAAGTCAGCCATATTCAACTATTTGCTATAGACCACGTGTCTGACTGAAAGTGCATTAACCATTTTGCCACTATGTTTGCATACAGTGGAATTGGTCCTCTTCATTTAACCCATCCGTGCAGTGAAACACACACATAGACACACACAGGTGAAGTGAGCACATGTGCCCAGAGCAGTGAGCAGCCAGCACAGCACCTGAGGAACAACTGAGTGTCAGGTGCCCAAGGGCACTTCAGCCATGATTTGTCGGTACTTGGAATCAAACTAGGGACCTTCCGGTCGCAAGGCTGGCTTTATAACCACAAGCCTACGACTGCCCCCATAATAAACATTTCTCATGCCTGCATGTCACTTGTGAGAATATTTTGAAGGGTTCAGAAATGGGAGTCTTTTTGTGAATGACTGGAAACCAATTGACCAATCAGATCATGAAATTATTTGTGTGGACGGGCCCAAGGCGCCATCATTCTACAGTACAACCCCAAGAACAATTTAAATTTTTAAAGGGTGAAGTGGAAAAAGTTGTTACCCCCATTCAATTAAACCTGGATGCATGCAAAACAGAAATGGCATGATAAAATTTAATTTGTTGTGGTTAGTGTTTCTTAGCGTGGCACAGCGGGGCACTGGATAGTGCTGTGGCCTCACTGCAAGAAGAAATTTCTGTGTGTAGTTTGCATGTTCTCCCCACGTTCGTGCGAGTTTTCTTGGGGTGCTCCAATTTCCTCCCACATTCCAAAGACATGCATGATACGTTAATTAGAGTCTCTAAATTAGTGTTTGATTGTGTGTGTGTCTGCCCTATGATTGATTGGCACTCTGTCTAGGGTTGTTCTTGCCCTCACTCCCAGAGTTGCAGGGTGGGCACCAGCGCTACCCTAAACTAGAATTTAGTGGGTATAGAAAATAAATAAATAAATGAATAGTATATCTTATACTCTTTTCATACATGGTCAAATTCATTGTCATATATATCGTACAAGGTGTTCGTCTAAATTTCTGATAATGATATGTTACAGATATCGTGTGACATTAATCTGCATTAACAAACATCACTTACTGTTCTGGATGGAGGAAGCTCTGGAAGACTTTTCTGTGGTGCACAAACATGCTTTCTTTCACTGGCCTCTGTTTCTGCTCTGTGGACTGATTTCATACAGAAGCAGAGAAGAAAGCGAGAAAATCAGTACTATTGGAACATACATGTCCCAAAGATGGACACTCCATTGTTTTGGTAAAGAGTGTGTATAGGTTATTAGTTCATATCTAGTAATTTATGTGGCTTGTGGTCATGTTTAAAGATCCAATAGACATTCAAGCACTTCCTATTAGACATTCCTTCGACTTCCTCTTCAAATTCTAACATCTGGGTTGCTGTAAGATGTACTTTAACTTTCAGATAAAAGTCTAAGAGTCAGCAAAGATAAAGGCAGGCATAAGTTTCCCAGCTTCATCTCACACCTCAGTACATCTTTTGTTTCCTTGTAGCCTTAAACATGCTTTACTATACCCATCAACACTGTACCTTATTCATGATGCTTATTATACAGTATAGTAATGAAAGATGAACTAATAACTTAAGATAACTAAGATATTATTTATTTTGCATGAGAGGAAGCACGAGTGAAACTACAGAATGTCAACACCAGCAGATATATATCCGATAGATGGATTTTCAATGTTCTTCATCTTTTAGTCTACTGATCACATCTACAGCAATACCCATATGTGTGTAGTCGTTTAGACAGATGTGATGTAAAGGCTTAGCTTAGTGTTCTGCATGTTCTATTTTTCAGTGAAGTCTAAACAAAGCCTCCATGCCATAGATGGGGGTCTGTGACTGTGTGTATTTATTAAGAAACAGACAGGAAACCACAGTGTGGAAGGGGGAGGGAGGGTTTGACCTCACTGAAAATTAAGCCAGCATTTTAGAAAGGTTATTATCACGGATAATATTCTATTAACATCAACAATTTTCTCAATATGCACGCACTGTTCTGAATCATAAACTTACCATCGTCTGTTCTGTCATTGGTTTGTCCAAGGACAAGGACTTTGTTCATATAGATATACTCAGCATCCCCACCTGAAATAATGTTTCAAGAATAAATTACATATATCTATACTATACTCAATTCAATTTCAGTTATTTAGGCATATAGAGTGATTACAGACACTCCTATATCACTCCTTTATCCATTTTTAAAATCTCGATCACAGAAGCTATTATAGCATACGGTATAATTTGTCTGTGAAAAATCTATAAGCACCGTTTGGGACTGCACCTACGATAGCAAGTCTTGGGGATGGTAAATGTTCAAATATAGTTACGGTATAAAAAAATAAGTCCGTGCATTAAAAGGTTTTTAAATATTCCCCAAGAATGCATCGTTTACATTTAGTTGTAGAGGCAAAAGAGCAATAAGGTGCAACTCACATCCATGGGGTACACTTTGTTTTTCATGTATTCATGAAGAGAGTAATATCTCGAGTCTTGTTTTACTGTAAGGAGCAGATTGGGATTTGGAGGATGGAAATGAAGGCTATTTATAATCTGCTACTCAAAGGAAGTGAGTGTCCCTGGTGGATAAAAGCAGCCTTAGAAAATAATACAGTTTAGCGCCAGAGGAGGAAGTAGAGGAACCCAAGACCAGCATACAAAAACTGCCATGTGTATAAAAAACCCACACAACAAAGGCAAGAGCTGCTATTGAAATAGTAACATTGCCTGCACAAAGGATAACAATAACCATGATGAAGGAAGTGTATGTGGGGTACATCCATGTAGTAAAGATGTCTGCACATGTAGTGCATTTGTTGGTGTGATGTACCATTTGATGATGTATATGAGTGTAGTAGGTCGGTAAGTAGGCTCTTTTGCACAGTTGCATTTCCACTCAGGTTCTCTTCATCCAGGACCTTCAGGAAACGGTGCAGCTCCACCAGTAACTGCTCTAACACTGCAATAACATATATACGACAGTTACTGGGTAATTGTACAGTAAAATTAGAATATTACATATATAATATATACACAGAATATTCACTGGATTAGAAACACATGGCAGGTAGAATTTAATCACTGATGAACTGTAAACTGCTCTCAAATAAGTTCATAATGTTTCCACTGCACAGCAAAATGCAATATTTACCAGCTATGGGTAAACATTGTGACTTTGATGGCAGACAGACTTTTGGAGCTTGGATGTGTGTTGCCAGTTATAGCAACAGCTGCAATTGTGGGATGTTCCAATACCACAATAGCATGGGTGTACCAGAAGGGGAGGAACCATCAGCAATCATCCAGCCAAAGGTCACAGAGTAGCCGGCGACATGTGATTGATCAGAGAGTCGAGCTATGAATCAGCGAGGTTAAAAAGCCGAGCTGCTACAGATTGTATGGGTTGACTTGGGTATGGAGTCTGTTCCCTGATGTCTGCATGCATTAGACCAACCCATTGTCAGCCAAGAGTTCCTCAATGATTGTTCAGTGTAATATGTTCACCATTGACAGTTTTTATGTCATTTAAATGGATTATCTTATTAAAGATCCTTTCTCTATTAGTCACACACAATAAGTTACATAACTTTCTTTCTGATCACCGGTACAAATTCTATCAGTATATATGATATATACTGTATATTGTTTATCAGACCTATTTGTCTAACATGCCTTGGGCTAGTGACTGATGATTTGTGCTCATTTTTCTCCTGCACGGTGTTATCTCGATGTCATTAGAGAGACTTGCTTTCATTTGGCATCAAATCACATGCTTAGGGCCTTTTGAATTGTGTTGTGCTTGCTCATCTTATGACTCCTTGAAGATGAGAGGGCTGTAAACTGTGGGCGAGTGATAGCTCAGAAGTCTTGAAGAAGAATAAGGTGTGGTGAAAAGGCTTCTTTGTCACCCAGTCTGACTTCAGCCCCCATACATCCTCCAAGGGTCTGAACTGAATTGTCCCACGTGCCCCTGATTCTATGCACTATCTTTGTGCCTCTTTCGTTGTTATGAATATGTTGGCTTCATGCCTGAACTTGATAGAAGTAGAGGGGGCAAATAAAACCCAAGCAAACATAAAGAAAAGCAATAGAGAACCATATAAATCATGACAAATTAATCTCGGACATACAATCTGTACTATTCACCTTTTTTGCCAAATATCAGTAAATGATTTTTAAATGGTAAGGTTCACACCCCTATAAATAATTCATGTTTAGCGAGGCGCTCCCAAATCCCTGCCTGTTCCCTGCTGATAATCAAAACGTTGTGGAGAATCACACCAGGCACTTCAAAGAGCAAGGAATTGGACCTTTTCTGCAGAGGCAAAGGAAACTCTAGGAACGTTGCCTTCAGGACATCAGTTTTTTATTGAGTAACAATAAGCTCATCTTACTGCTGACACAGCGAACAACATAAACCATTATATGTCATTACTTTATATGATGCCATTTGGCTCCCAGAATCGTTTGAATCAACATCATGTTTCAGGAACTCTTTGTGCTTTCGGATTTTTATATACTTTTGCAGGACTAAATGATGCATTGCTGCATGGTGATTAAATAACCTATGAAGTTCCATCACAACTACTGGCAGGTACATTAATAGCTGAAATCAATGGTATCATAAATGCAATAATGCTGGGATTAAGCAGACAGTAAAAGACATTGAAGTGTTTTAGAGTAGATTAATTACAGTTAACCATTTCAAAATATCTTTTAAATTTACTGAGGAACAGTGGCGACTAGTGGTTTTACAAACCGGGGAAGCATGTTTTGGGTCTACATCAAAAATGAGCTAATTATAACATTGATTGTAAATAGAAATCACACAGCTGACCCCTGTTCCATGCAAGTCACAAATCAAACATTAGCTTTGTCTGCCATTATGAAGTTTTCTGTCTTAACAAAATTGAAACCAGGAAGAACCAAGAATCTGCATGGGACTAAACTTGAAACGATTCCACTTGGAATTATAATTTCAAAATTCCAAACACTTTAACAGTTCCTTAAGTAATCACAAAAGCCCAGCATCCAGTCAAGCCGACTTTAGAGAAACTGAGCATAAATGGAATTGACGGCATTGAAGCATTTTTCCAATAAAAGTCTTATTTTCCAGCAGGGAAGTTGGAGCTCCCATTGAACACCACTAATGCTCTGTTTGAATGAAGTTGCTAAAATGCAAACCGATCAATACAATGAGGAGGAAAGGCGATTTAAAAGATTTTGAACATGGCATGGATGTTGGTGCAACGGACACCATTTCATAAACTGCTGATCTACTGGGATTTTCACACATAAGCATTTCAATGACCCAACAGAGAATGAAAAAAGAGAAAATTTCCAGTGAGCGGCAGTTGTGTGGACGAAAATGCCTTGTTGACATGATGGGTCGAGAACAGACCGACTGATCTGAGATAATAGAAAGGCAATAGTAACTCAAATAACCACTCTAATAAAGTGGTCGGTGAGAGTATATGAAATCTTCAATGGCAAATTGCCCAAAACAACCAGTTTAACAAGACAGCTAGTGAAAAATGATCACTGATTCTTAATAAAGCAGACAATGCATTGGATACAGATTTAATAACATGTCACAATAAGGTTAAAAAGCTAACATTTTTAAAAATGCAGCATTAAAAAAAAGTAATTTCAAAGACTTGTGGGTAAATGTCTTTGCTGTTAGTCATAATGCTGTGCAACAAAACAAATGTTTCATAGTGTGTTAATGATGTGTCATCTACATGTTTTCTCACTGGTATCTACAGCAGAAAACATTCTGACGCATGCAACCATAGGATGGTAGTGAGTAAATTCACCCTAACCAGGTACAATATACATTTTCATTTTGACATGTCTCCTTACACATTGCATAAAAGCTTTATAGAGATCTGAGCTCCAAGATTATACAAGAAATGCTTCTGATCCCCAATGCCTCCCATTGTGTTGTAACCAGAGATTTCTTCTCCTAACATTTTCCTGCCATGTGCTTTCAGACTGGACTTTGAAGCTCTTCTCCAAAGGGATCCTGGGAATGTGAAGTCAGCTGACTTTAGATCAGATTAGGCTGAGTTGTTATGGTTCATGTCTTGGCCATATGCCAGACCACAGTCTTTCAACCCAACAACATGAAACTACAACATCAGACTTCCCACTTCCTCAAAACAATAAATGCTGTACTTTTTTTACTTTCCCATACTTATACACCTACATGTAATGCCATTAATAAAATGTCCTTAGCCAGCTGTATGCTCTAGTTTTAAAAGTGTGTAAGCATTCATTCATGTAATACAAGTAAGTTATAAAGAGTTGAGGTTTCTGCCTCAACTGGCTATTTCTAGTTATGATTATGTGATAAGGGGATTTCGTTTTAAACAAACTTCCCCATTTTCAATAAAGATTAATCTCAGATATTGTTTTTTTTTTCTCTCTTTTTCACACTATGATGCAAAGTTCATGGCTACAGCATCAATGTTTTACAATTAGACTCCATAAATAGATGCAAGATATTCCCAGTTTTGTAAATGACACAGCTGTACATATACACACAAGTCATATAGCTCTATCAAATCAAATCAACTCAACTAAACAAGGAGAAATTGCTCACTGCAAGCAGTCATTACGACTCTATATCAGTGAAATAAGTTTAATCATTAATAACAAGAGGAACAAACTTATCAAAACAAGCTGCTTTATGTTCTGATCTTACACTGTCATTGTTTTCATTACTGTCACTTTCAGTACTATATAGTGATTTAAAATATACAGAACATGCATAAACATGTCATTTATATGCCTAACACTTTCATTAATGCTTGCTCAACAGTAAAAAGGATAAGCAATTCAATTCTAAACACATACTTCATCCACTAAGGTTTAGAAGTGTTATTTGTGGTACTGGGGGCATTTTATGTGTATTTTTATTTAAAATATGATTTTCTCCACAGTATTTATCTATGCAGGGTATTTGTTTTAAAATGAATCAACCTCTGAATGTAGATCATGTTGAAGTGATCAGTGAGGACTGTAAATCAATTAATAAATAGGGTTAGCCATGGCTAATTGGATAGGGTAGAGGGCCGAGGAACAGGAGATCACCAGTTCGATCTCCACTCTAGGGGAGCAGCACACTGCTTCGGGTGTTAACAACTGGACGAGTTAAATGCAGAGAATAATTTTCCTACGGGATCAATAACGTAATCAAAATCAAATGAAAAAAAATCCAAAATCTGACAATTAATACTGCAACGATGAGATTATATACAGGGGTTAGACAATGAAACTGAAACACCTGTCATTTTAGTGTGGGAGGTTTCATGGCTAAACTGGACAAGCCTG
>JAOUQT010000047.1:8880141-8898180 GCA_025769995.1 Xyliphius kryptos
CAGGGAACAAAACATAGAGATTTTGGGTCCATGGCCTGGAAACTCCCCAGATCTTAATCCCATTGAGAACTTGTGGTAAATCGTCAAGAGACGGGTGGACAAACATCATTCTAACTGTCAATAAAAGTTTTTTTTACTCATAATATGATTGCAATCATATTTCTGTATGTGATAAAAACATCTGACAAACACACATAAAAACCAGAGGGCAGCAGATCATGTGAAAAACTTGTCATTCTCAAAACTTTTGGCCATTACTGTACTTGTAACCCTACAAAGTCCATTTAAATAGTAAGTGGAGAAAATAGACAATATAGAAAGAAGGCAGTGTGCAAGCGTTTGACTGATACTGTTTCTATATAAGCAGGTGTCCTGTGTTTCTACTGTACTGTGAACATGTCTGAGATGAAACACGTACACACTGACCTATTACTGCACAATTTACTTGCATCATCAAACACAAATCACCTCAAAATATGGACAGTACTTCATTCGTGCAGCACATTTTGCTCTGGTAGTTGGCAAAGAAAATATTATTGTAGCTGTACAAAAACGAGATTAAAAAAAAGCGAAGTGACAGTTTTGTACTGCACCAAGACATGTGAGTACAGGCTGCTGTTTTTTCACTTCTGAGACACTGACTGGTAATAAAAGTGTCAAACGCATTAATATAATCAAAATCTAAATTACAATGACTATGACCTGGATTCTTTTGTGGAGTCTGCATGATCCTGAAGATAAATCTAATTACACAGATTTATAATAAAGAATCAATCCTAAATCACTACAGCATGCAAGTGTAAACATTGCATAAGAACAACCAGTGACAGTCCAGTTCAAACACCTGGATAAGTGACTTTTATAGCGGGGAAGGGGTGGGGGGTAAACTTCCTTCATAACCTGTGCAAGAAATATTGGGAGAAATTACTAAACCAGGTGATCTGGGGGGAAAGGGGGGGGGGGGATTTCCCATTTTAAGAAAGAATGTTTCAGACACTGGGTAGATACAACTAGAACCAAGTGCCAAGCTATCGCTGGGCAGACATTCACACACACACATAAACAGAGACAAACACACTATATGGGGCACTTTGTAACAGCCAATTTACCCTGAACCCGAAAGAAATCCACACGGACATGGGGAGAACATAGAAACTCCACCCAGATTGGGATTCGAACCTAGATCCCCAGTTCTGAAAGGCAGAAGTGCTAAACACTATACCACTGTGCTGCCCAAGACCATTTTTAACCATGAAGTCACTACAATAAGCTGCTTGGTGTTCCTGTAATTTAAAGCATTTGCGATCAATTAAACATGCACATCATATTAAAGAAACCTGCACATAATTTGGTATCCGAATGTCACAGTGCTTGTGACAAATAAAAAATGACATCTCACATGTCTAAAGCAGAGGTTTATTACTCATTTGAGCGTTTACATCATTGTCATCTAGGGTATTAAAACCATCTGTTTTAACACCATGAGCTTATCATATCTGAGTTTTGGGTTATAAAACAAATGCATTTTACATTTCCCAGTCCATTTTGTTAACCCTTATATTGACAAAAAACTAACTTGTATTAAGGTCAACAAACATTCAACCTCTGTCAGCACAGCCAGTGCTGTCCAAAACAGCTTTGTCTGACAGCTTCACACAGAATGACAGATACTACCCTGATATTAAACTTGTGTGTGGCAAAAATGCTATGGCTATGGCTCCATCAGTCCCTCAACAAAACAGTGGCAGTTTGACAAATGTCAGCTTTATAAAATGCGGTCATATCAAAGGTATGTTTTTCTCAAATGTAGCTGTTAGTCAAAGTGTTATGCCTTTAAAATACACATATTGCAGTTTACACACTGGTTAAAAGAAAAGGATTGTCATATTGTTTGGTGCAGTGGACCAGTTCCTGGGCAGTCTTTCCTGAACATATGACACAATCCTGACCTCTAGTGATGATCTACTTTACAGCTGGTGGAGCAAACTGTGGCCTATTATTTCCGAACTGTAGCCTCAACTCCACCTGAGTCTCATGTACAATAAGCCTTTAAAATCAGCTTCAGGTGAGAAGGACAAGCATTAGGGAGATTTTTGGCTGTAGTGAGATTCTGCAAGGTCATCTTAAGCAGAACAGTCAAGAGGAAATGGCAGGGAGGAGCTTCACAGCAGATGTGTCTCTCTGTCGTCTCAGGTTAATGTATTCCAGAAACCCAGATTGCCAGCTTGGGCCTTTCCCGCCGCAGGTAAAGTTGAAGCCTCTCATCTTCAGCCTCGTACAGGAGCTCTACCTTCCCCCATTAAATATACATCAAGGCTCTCGTTAGGGCCACAGCAGTTGGGGGGCTTCTGGAACTCCTTCACTTCCATCGCCTTTATAGCTTGTTTAGAGGAAAAACCATGTTGACAGCCTTCAGCCCCCCAACTCCTTTCCCGCACAAATCATTATGGCCCTGTTTTATGAGGTGGGCAGGAAGGAGTGCAAGTAGAGAAAGCTGTGCTCTTTAGGCAAGTTTAATAGGAGTTCAAAGATGACAGCGTCCTCACTCCACCAGTCTTCCCCTAAGGGCTACATTAAAAGAAAATAAAACCTGGAAAATAAGGGTCGTCTTCATTTTAAATCAAACTTATATAACTTTCATAGCTTATGTCTGTATTACAGACATTAGAAAACAAAACAAACAAAAGAAAAAAAGTGGAAACGAATCGCACAACCAAGGTTATAATACATTATTGGAGTGATAAATTAAAACATGCACAGATTTCTGGTTAGAACAACTTGGCTTTCTTCTTCATGTCATTGCGCTTCCACAGAGGAAGCTTGTCAAACTCCTGGATCTCCATCCCGAAGACGCTGAAAAATATCTCAGGAGCCAGGTGACGCTACAGAAAGACATAGGTCAACAGATGTTAAAAAAGATAAGCGAAAAATAGGTCAAGGGTCAAGATTCACAACTTGATTTACCTCTAGTCTCGTCCTGTCCACATCCTTTGGGAGCTTAGTCCGCCCTCTGCTGGTGACAGCAAGCATTTCATAGGGATACACCTTGACAGAAGGTAGGATCGTCTGGTTATGATGAATGCTATGCATGACGGCTAACAAACACAAAAAATGGCCGAACAAAGTGCTGATAAAAGCACTATCAATCAAATATGATCGGAGGCGGCACGGTGGCTTAGTGGTACGCACATCTGCCACTCAGCACTGGAAGTCCAGATTCGAATCCCCGTCTGTGTGGAATTTGTTTTCCCGATGTCCGTGTGGGTTTCTTCCGGGTTCTCCGGTTTCCTCCCACAAAAACATGGATTAATGGTGAATCTGCTGCTCTAAATTGCCCCATCTTGTTTGTGTGCCCAGTGATGGATTAGCACCATGGCCTGGGTGTATCTGTCCAGCACCCAAAACATTCTCCCGAACGATCCCAGTAAAGGATTAAGTGAAAGATACTAAAATGAGATAAATAGAATCCAGTGCAGATGTCAAGTCTGTGAATATCTGTATATGCACTGTTTCTGTAAAAAAAAAAATAATAATAATAAAAAACACAGTGTTCCTAGGATGTAGGAACTTTATGGGACAGAAGTCACCAAGAGTTGTTACTTCACTTTGCGTGTATAAGCAGGTTGATGTAATGTGCAGATTTTCTTAGCACCTAATGCATGTAGGAAATCTGATCTCATCTCATCACTTCCGCTTAATCCTTAATTAGGGTGGCAGGAGTATGCCCATCCAGGGTAGAATGTTTCGGGTATTGGGCAGGGTACTAATCCATCACTGGGCCATATAGGAAATAAAATGAACTAAAATACTGAATACAGAATTGTATTATTCTGTACAGGACAAGTCTGTATTAAAATAGATGGGTAGCAACCCAGCAGCGAACTGAATAAATGGTTTGGATCCTGGTACTTCTACATCCTTTGACATTTGTAAAACAGAAAACATACAATGACTAAAGTAACAGCTCACTTTTCACATCATCATGCTTCATTTTAAAAGCTTATGTGACATGATGAGTAACTGCAGGTCTTTTTAAACATCAGTAACGAGCCTTCATTTGTAATGCATTTGGATCATGGATACACAATTTATAAAGTGTTTTATTAAAAATGCAGAAATAAAGAAGAGGTTTTAGCGTAATAAGGTGGGTAAAGGTGAATAAAAGATGGATGAAAGGGTGTAGCGGGCTCTGGTGCAAGCTTTTAGTAATTGTAATGAAGTTTAGAATAGACATATTTTACACTCACAATGGAATGTGATCCCAAATTCAGAATCATTATTTGGGACTGTGGTGACTAATGCAGCATCTTTACAGCAAGCAGGAACATGCAGCACTTAAGGGAAACTTTACCGTTTTTTGAAACCAAATATTTAACAAGGACAAAAATCATACAATTTAAATTTAATAATGGATTAATTTACAACCACCATCCAGTTATTTACTGTAATCTTATGGGGAAAACATGGAGTCCTGGTATGTCAAAGTTGACATCGCCAGGCTCATATTATTATGACCAGAAGGCATGAAAGACATTTATTTAAATCCTGTGTGTATCTTCATCAGTATCTGTGTTTGCAGTTGTAATACTGAAGCAATACTGGGATTGTGGTTAAGGACTCCTTGTGTCCTTAAAGTCACTAGTTTGTATCCCAGTCCCACCTAGTACAATGACTGACGTGCCTTTTGGCAAAGCATATAATGTTCACACATTTTATGTTTAGTGATATATAGTATATTGCCAAAAGTATTCGCTCACCTACCTGCCTTGACTCACGTGAGTTTAAGTGACATCATATTCATAATACATAGGGTTCAATATTCAATATGACGTCGGTCCACCCATTGCAGCGAACAGCTTCAACTCTTCTGTAAAGGCTGTCCACAAGGTTTTGGTGTATGTTTATGGGAATGTTTGACCATTCTTCCAGAAGCGCATTTGTGAGGTCACACACTGATGTTGGACGAGGAGACCTGGCTCTCAGTCTCTGCTCTAATTTATCCCAAAGATGTTCTATCGCGTTAAGGTCAGGACTCTGCAGGCTAGTCAAGTTCATCCACACCAGACTCGGTCATCCATGTCTTTATGGACCTTGCTTTGTGCACCGGTTTACAGTCACAATGTTGGGAGCATGGAATTGTCCAAAATGTCTTGGTATGCTGAAGCATTCAGAGTTCCTTACACTGGAACTAAGGGCCCAAGCACAGCTCATGAAGAACAACCTCACACCGTAATCCACCCTCCACCAAACTTCACACTTGGCACAATGCAGTCAGACAAGTACCGTTCTCCTGGAAACCGCCAAACACAGACTCATTTATCAGATTTCCAGATGGAGAAGTGCGATTCGTCACTCCACTGCTCTAGAGTCCAGTGGCGGCGTGCTTTACACCACTGCATTCACCGCTATGCATTGCACTTGGTGATGTATGTCTTGGATGCAGCTCCTCGACAATGAAAACCCATTCCATGAAGCTCTCTGTGTACCGTTCTTGAGCTGATATAAAGGGATTGACTCTGCAGTAAAATAGCGACCTCTTCGCACTATGTGTGTTAGCATCCGCTGACCCCACTCCGTCAGTTTACTTGACCTACGATTATGTGGCTGAGTGGCTGTCCTTCCCAAAAACTTCCATTTTCTTATATTACAGTTGACTGTGGAATATTTAGGAGCAAGGAAATTTCATGACTGGATTTGTTGCACAGGTGGCATCCTATTACAGGTCCACACTAGAATTCACTAAGCTCCTGAGAGCAATGCATTCTTTCACAAATGTTTGTAAAAAAACAGTCTGTTGCCTAGGTGCTTAATTTTATACACCTGAGGCCATGAAAGTAATCATTTGGAAGGGAGAGCAAATACTTTTGGCTATATATTGTATATATCATTTATTTTATTTTTTTAAATCTTCTAAAACCAATTGCTCCCCAGGTTCTGTATACAGAGCTGCCCACCACTCCGGGCACGTGTACTCACTTTACCAAAGTGTTTTACTGCACTGATGGGTTAAATGTGAAGGACAAATTCCTCGGTGTGTAAGCACAGTAGGCAAAATAGATCACTTTATCACTTTACCTGTAGATGTAAATTTAATCTTGGATAGTCAGATACTCATAGGAGTAACGCAATGCTATAGTAATGGTAAATGTTTACTAAAGACTGGATATTGAGTCAAAATATTCTTCATAATTTTCATTTTGTAAAACTGTCTTTTAAAATATGGAAATGAACACACACCCACATACACAAACGTAAACACACCCACACACGTGCATATGTCTATGTCTACAGGAATCTTTTACATGTGTTTTCAGACACTTGTATAATAACAGTTAACCTGGGAAAAACAGTGATGCGGCAGTAGGTGGGGCCGACAGAAAGTCTTGGTTTCATTTCCCAGACGTGGCAAGCACAATTGGATTCTGTGTTTTCTCAAGGGTATGCATTCTCCTGACTTATTTTTAAGACATGCCAAAAGATAAGTAGGGGATACTAAAATTGTCCTAGCTAATAGAGGTATACATATCACTGCATTTGTAGAGGATGGAGAGTTGTGTTGAAATGTGTATCCGGTATAAATATCTGTCAAATAAAATATGTGTTTTTAACTGCTGTGGCGCCATAACGGAAACAATCAAAAGGAAAAAAGTAGTAAAAAAAAAAAAGATAACATCGTTAAATCTATTATTAGGAAAAACACAAGCCTTTGACATGCATGTTTGTCCCTTAGAATTACACTGTAAAACCACTGTTAGGCTGCTGGCTATTGTGTTATGTCCGTATTATATATTGCATTAATTTACATCATTTTTGTCTTCACCCAAAAATATAGCCAGGGTCTAAAATTTGTAAAGTTTCCCTTTTTGTCTTTTCAGCCATGACATGTGAACAACAAATGTAAAAAGACTTGCACTGCGCACAGCACATAAATACCTAGGTATAAAAGCATAAAGTAGCTTTGACTCTCACTTCACCTCCTATTGCCTGTTATCTATAAATCTATGTCTAATCCTTCTTAATCTTAAAAATATAGGACTTGAAGTTTTGGGTGTTTAATAAATGTAGATGTGAAATTGCAAATGGAAAAAAAACCTAAAATGTCACAAAATTAAAACCATGGGATACTTGCTTTATGTTCCAACATATTAGGCATTGACAATCCCCTGTCCATTCTGGTTAAGTGAACCTGGCCATCTTGGATGAGCTACAGAACAGAAAAGAAGACATGTGATGTAAATGCTAAAAAAAAATGGATTTTTAGGAACAGAAACCATGGAGACAATAGTCTACAACCAATCTTATAATTAACACCTACTTCAGTGTTTCTTGGAATTGTGAAGAGGAGTAAGAGTTAAACTGCTCATAGAGAAATAACTAATGCTGGGCTTATCGAATGATAATATTCTTTTGTTAAGAATCTGCCTCTGACTTTTTTTTAGGCTTTTTTAAATTAAGATACAGAAGGGTATGAGGAGCATTCTGGTCACATGGAGCATGATTCAAAATTCCCAAGTGCATGGTGACAGATGCACAAGCTTCATGCAGTAGGCAAGCCAGTGCTAATGAGTGTCATTTCTGTACCTTGAAATCTGCATAAAATAAAAAGAAAGAAAAAAGAAAACTATTTTATTATCATACAGGTTTTTACATGGTGATATGTTTCTCCATGTCATTTTAAATATATCAATACCTCTTTGTCCTCCGCAGACATACCCATAACTGTTGTATTGAGAAAACTCTGAAGACTGATCGGAAAGGGGAAAAAGTACATACATCAATGTATAGGGTCATTTCTTCTCTTACATATTACCTAACCTACTTAAAAAATGTACATTTCTTACCCGATGAAGGCCATTGCGCCCATATCCTGGCAACGAGGAGGTTTTGACTGTTGGGGAGTTGGGATCTGCAGGCCAAGGTTTATCAATGAAGTTTATTATAAGAATATTATTAAGCTTAACATTGTAGTGTACAATTAGTGACGATGTAAGTGGAATATAGATATATAATGTTTGAAGTGAAATAAAAAACCTTTGTATCAACAATTTGTTTCTGCAAAACCTCAAAAGAGGGCTGGTTCAGTAAGTAGTGCTCGTACTGTACATACAAATCTACACCTTCAAAAATGTAATCTAAAAATCTTTATCTTAAAATTGTGCTGATGCAAATGAGTAAACCAATTTCATTTAAAGACAATGGCCAATATTAAAAGATAGACTCAGAAATATAAAAACACAGGATAAATAGCCACAATTCAGAAATAGCAAATCATCTGCTAGAAATTACTATATATAGTAAATAGGATTCCTGACTGATAAAGGTGCATATCAGCACTTAACTTTTTGTCACTCATAACACAGTGTACTGTTTGCTATTCAAAGAAAGTGAGAGTGATATCAAAGAAAGCACAGATATAGTACTGGTTGATTTCACATATGGAGTCCATAATGAATTAAATTTAGTATGTACTGTAGGAGTATGTCATTGTGGACACAGAATGAGTAGAAAACATAGTCTCTTTTGATCTCTATGTCACAGTTTAGGTATTATGGTTAGGTCAGATGAAAATATCTGGTTAGGTTTTGATAAAATATCTGGCACTAAATTGAAGCCTTGATTATACTTATTCAACCAAGTTGTTTAGGACCTCAAAAATAGAAAGTAGGGTAACAATGAAACAGATAAAATATACTGCACTATACTTGACAGAGGGTATCAAACAATTCAACAAGTCCTCCACTTTGTCGAAAAAAACAACACTATATCAAAGACTCACAAAACAGCATAGCTGGCAATTTTCATATCTATTCCATAATTTTAATTTTTAATTTAAATTCATATCAGTTTATCACATGGATAAGTAATCACTGTTATATTATTAAGACAAAAAAAGTGTTGATATTACTTTATTAAGTATTATAAAGTTAAATTTAACCCGTAGCGCACGATGGCTTAGTGGTTCGCCTCTCAATCTAGGTGGAGTTTCCATGTTCTCCCTGTGTTCGCGTGGCTTTCCTCCGGGTTCTCCGGTTTCATTCCACGGTTCGAAAACATAGATTTAAGGTAAATTGGCTGCTTTAAATGGTCCCTGTAGTCTCTGTGTGTGCAAGTGAGTGTGTGCCCAGCAATAGATTGGCGCCCTGTCCTGGGTGTATTTGCGAAACGTTCTTCCCTGAATGGGCATAGGACCCGACCCCCCCTGTAGAGAATAAGGCGGAAGATAATAAATTAAACCAATAGTAGTTATGGTTCACTCTAATGATCAGATTAAAACAGTTCTACTTTATGAGACAGTTTGTAGATGAGTACCTGCCAGACAGTTGGTGTGTTGAGGGTCGTAGCGCTGGGCTGTCATGGTGCGGCTGTACCTTTCTCTGCTCATTTCCCTCTCCATTTCCTCTTTCATAATGAGCTTCCCTAAACCAGACTGCATCTGCAAGGTTTACAATTTTAGTATAACGTTTATGCTAACAATTGTGACCTCATCGCATTGGCTATCTGGTATTGCTCTAATTTCTTGCATTGTGCAGTAGTTACCTTACTAAGATGCTCTTCCTGGAGTTGCCTGCGTTTTATTTGTTCCTCCTCCTCTTCATCCCGGGAGCGACTTCTTAATTCTGGGCCTGTCAGATTTTAATCCAATTATAAAAAGAAACATACGTATTAGTGCACATTACTCTGTATTTACATCTTTAAGAAACTATTTGAATTCTTTAATAAAAGAATAATTAAATAAAATGGTACATTCAGAATCAGAATCACTTAATTACACATACAATAAATTTGTCTTGGTGAGTCGAACATGTAGGACATGTAATATACCTAACGTTACACACTGTACATACAATGAAAGCAATGACAAACATAATATGAACAGAATTCACAATTTACAATACACATAAAAACAATGTAATCAGATTTAGGGTGTGGCTGTTGTATGTAGTTTATATGTAGACAATAAAATCACTTAATCTACTGAAACTTTAATAGGCTAGACACTTTTATGGACTTTCAATGGACAAATATCTTGTTTATTAAAACATTTTAAAATCATGTTTTTAATTTCGGCTTACATATTACATGTTTTTGAGAGGAAAGACCATCCTGAAGAGGACGTCTGTAGAAGTTTACCTATGGCAGCTAGTGAGGGAGGACAAGGCCAGTAGTCAGTCTCAATCTTTGACGTTTCATCCGGCATAGGCGCTTGGGCGGCAGGGAACTTGGAAGATTTGATGATGTCCTCAGCAGACTTGCTTTGAGCTGCGAGGGCAGCTGAATCTGGATCAGTATCGTAGGGAACTTAAGCATCAGTGATTGGCTTACAGCAGGTTAGTGATGGCCAGTACAATCAAAGCAGGGTATTATAGAATTTAAATTATTAAGTATTTAATTTATTTTTTATAAAATGTAATTTAAAATAATGCTTCTTGCTTTAAAGTTATTCTGGCCACCACTTTACTACATAATTGTAGAAACAAGCTGCAGTTACGTTAATGCTGTTGCTTGGGACATTTAATTAAAAGATAAAAGCTGAAGCCATTGTTCCATTGGAACACTGCAGACCAAACCCCATGCAATGACAAGGCGAGGGTGAGTATTTCTCATTCAATAGCAAGAAGTGGAAACATTTAGACTTTGTTTAGTTATTTAGTTAAGTATGAAGAAGGTAATAAGTTTTAAGTTTTAGTCAATTGATTAAGTGATACTTACAGACGGACAGGGAATTTGTAGCCACACCCAAATGTATTGATGTTATGACGTCAACATAAAGATGAACAAACACGAATATATACAATATGTATCAGATGACACACATACACTCTTATTTAATTACATAGATACAAAACCACAAAAACAGCAGAACATGCATTCCCTATTATACATACCTTCATTATATTAATCAAATTTTTGTTGTTGGATTTTAAAAATTATGAAACTATCCATTAATAAACATGTTCATAAACACGTTAATAATAGTGTGCTATACAAAAACGATTATTTTGTCATAAGTTGTGAAATGGATCTTCTCATCTCATTATATTACGCATAATAATCCACTAGGGTTACACGGGGTTCCCTATGCCCAGCCATGGCAGAACATTTCGGTTACTGAGCAGATCCACGCAGGACAAGTTGCCAATTCATCACTGGGCACACATTCACTTACAGACAGACACATTACATAGGGGCAGCTATTTAGGGCAGCCAATTCATGAATCCATGTTTTTGGACTGTGGGATAAAATCAGGAGAACGGGAGAAAACCCATGCAGACACGGGGAGAACATGGAAACTCCACCTTGATCAGAAATCAACCCTGGATCCCCAGCGCTGAGAGGCGAACGTGCAAACCACTAAACCAATGTGCCACCCCAGCAGTTTTTTCAAATTATTTTGTCCATGATGCTCCTAGTGAGTTTTGGTACACTTAGCTGAACATGTGCAGTGCAATGTTTAGTTCTACAATTACTTGCAAGATTATCACAATCATACATGAACATTTTGCATATGATTAACATGCCAAAATCATTTTTTTAACACTTCCCCCCCCCCTAAACATTATTGCTCACACAGAGATAAGTAAAAGATCTAACCTGTATTCGGATCAATCAAAAAATAAACTTACCGTGTTGTTTGTAAATTGGAGGTTTTCTATACATGTTCATGCCTTGGTCTTAAAGAAGCAGACAATCCATAGATCAATAAAAATGTAAACAGGCAGTGAAAAAGATATTTTCTTGTATACATGTATAAATAAAAGTAAAACAAATTGCTGGTTAAATAAGAGCATTTCAAGAATAAGAAAGTTGGCTGACACACTTGTCCAAACACTCACACACACCAACTCACTCACACACAGACTCACGCACGCTCGCACACACACAGCAGAATATGAGGACACTTCTGCTCCTACCTGGGATGTGGAAATGTTTAGGGGTCAGGGATAGGGTCGGAGTGGCCGACCTAGAGGACAGAGGGGAACTCCGGCCACTTGATGGCTCAGTGCCTCCAAACAAGAAGCAAAGAAGAGTGTGGAAAAAAGCAAAAAATAAAACAGAAAGAAAGAAGACAGATGCTGAAATAAAGTCATGCTATTAAGAAGATGGACAAACAGAATGCGCCTTAACAGAGGCATTAAATGACATAAGTGGAACTGAATTCTTTCTTTACGAGACAATGGCATGGAAACAAGAAGCATGCAACTCTTGCATGATAACAAATACCCTTGAGATTTAAGATTCATTATCTAGCACCAAGACTCACCATGTCCATATACAGTGAGTAAAATAGTTATTTGAACACCCTGCGACTTTGCAAGTTCTTTCACCTAGAAATCATGGGGTCTAAAATTTTCATCTTAGGTGCATATCCACTGTAAGCGACATAATCTATTTTAAAAAATGGGGAAATCACAGTGCATGCTTTTGTAACAATTTATTTTACTAGCCATGCAAGTAATTGGCGTCTTACTAATAGTGTGGGGCGGACAGGTGTCTTTATGCAGCTAAAAACCTCATTTTTGTTATTGGCAGGTGTTTAAATACTTATTTGCAGCAGTAACACACACATAAATTGATAAAAATTCACAGTGGACATGCACCTGAAATGAAAATTTCAGACCCCTTCATGATTTTTAAGTGGGGTAACTTCAAATACTTATTTTCCTCACTGGACAGTATTGCATGGATGCACTTAGAGGCAAAGGTAACAGCACAACCCTGACGAGACTAGGAGATGAATTATAGATGATTTATCATTGCAACACTTACTAGCGGCATACAAAACACTGATAACATGCATCAGAGTTTTAGTCACACTAGATTGATGATTGAACATGGCACAGTTTTATCTAATGCTAAACAAACACATCACAGACAGAGAATAGAAAATCTGGCGGGATACACGACAGCCACATACAAAAGGTTGCACCCTACAAATAACAACCACAAAGCCAAGACGTACCTATGCAGAAAGAATCTGTAGGAAGGACAGAAGTAAATTCATTATACTCAGCATTAGAGAGTCAACTAACCATGCTCCAAAGCAATCACAGTTTTTAAATGACTTCTCTCAGAACATGTGAATGCCCTTCCAGCCTAAGATTTTCAAGATTCAGATGTCATATTTTCTGTTTTTTTTTTGTTGTTTTTTTAATGCATGTGTTCTGGCTAAACTTAAGGGCTTCAGATTTTCTAAAAACTCCTGATTTTGTCATGTTAGCCATATTGTTGAAGATTATTTCACATACCAAACAATTTAAGTATTTATTTATATTTAGTGCTGTATGTAAAAAGGATTTCAAACATATCAAAGCTGTTTAGGTGCCACAATTTCTATAAATTGCAGTAAAATAAGGTTGCACGTCTGGAAAACATTAAATCATTTTAATAGCCACTTTTCTTAATTTGGTTCTAGAAGCATACCGGATTGTTTTTCATGTTTGTTGGGTTTATTTGGTGCAAAGCTCGCAAAAGACATACACTTTGGGCAAGCCAGCAGTCCATCTCAGGACTGCAGGTGGATATCAATACTTGAAATGGGGAAACACCTAGCACAGGGCGCTGGGCAGATACACCAGGTATAGGGCAAAAATCTATCGCTGGGCAACTGGACCCCAACAGTAGCCCCACAGAGCAGGTATCATGTGGTTGGTGAATTATTCCTATCCCAGCAGTGTCGTTGATGTTGAACTACTCACATCTGAATGTCATCTTATTGATTGGAATTAGCTGACTTTAACTTCACCTTTAAATTAGCCACTAATCCTAAAAGTTCCTCATAGTTATACCACTCACAGATATGTATTAAAATATTTTCCTCAAGTAATAAGTCTAATATTGCCGTTTTATTTGTTTGATTTTGTTTTCTTCATTTTCTTTTAGGACATTTTTGTGTGTATCCAGTGTCCACTGGAAGTGGCTGGTGAATAAATATACTATGTGGTAATGATTTTGTATTATTATCTTTTGTAAACAAAATCTAAGTCATGTATTCTGACATCAATGTAGACAGAACTTAACTAAAGCTCACAGAAGTAAACACAAAAAATAATAGACAAAAAACATCAGATTTCCAGCACGGACTACCAAGCTTATGACAAGCTCATGATTCCGGAGCATTGATTCTACCTAGTTTTCAGGCCTTAGTTTTTTTTTAGTTGATTACACTACTCTAACACTCCCATCTCATGTAGTCATTCTAGGCATGGGAGCATTGGGATGTCTTACCTTTGTTATAGGGGAGGAAGTGATGTCGGAAAGGGGAAGTGGGACGGTTGTCACTGTTGCTAGAGCGCAAAGAGGAGCAGAGCTTCAGCATTCCTACCAGGCGCTCAAAGGGAAAGGAGGAAAACCGAGGAGGAAGGAGAACAAAAAAAGGCAAGAAAAAAACAGAGCAAAGTAAGGAAAGAAATAGGAAAGCAGGACAGGGCGGGGCCTAAATCAAGGTGATATGGCCATAGCAAAACCAGAGAGCCAATGGCCACACATGGTAACGCAATCACACACACACACACACACACACACACCTATTCCAGCAGGAAATTAAATAACATCTGCTATAATTAACTGGCGAATCATCAAACATGCGAATCACTCTGACCTGGTCTATGAAAGTGCTGGGGTGTCTTGGACAGAGTTGGTATGTAGTTATGGCGGCTGTACATTGGAGAACCAATGGAGCCCTGGCTGGTGGATCTGTGTATGATACGTTCTCTAATGTCATAGCAGCCCTAAAATAAAACAAAACACACACATATACACATCACTTAATTGTAAAATGCATATTATGACAATAATATTATTTTATATATATTATTGATATACAGTAAATGATTTTGAAGTTTGACAAAATTAAAACATCAAAACACAAGTGACTGACAGGAGTGCAAGTCTGCAGTATATGCCCCGTTAATTATGTTGCTTTAGAAAATTATGCAGAAGTCACATGCTGCACTGTGTCAATTAAACTTTGTCTATATCAGCGCTCACTGCTTTTCTTGTCTTTTTTTTTGTGTTTATTTTTTGGGGGTGTCGTCAGCTCTTTGTCCATGGCACTGCCGGAGCACTGCGGCTAGGACAATTACTGGATGGAACCTGGGTTTCTGTTTGAGTTGAAATTACTTCAATTCTGAATTACTGCTTAAGATTTAAATAACATAAGAAAAACCTTTAGTAGTCTTATTAAAGAAAAATTCACAACTTTTAACATTAGTTTAAAAAGATCAAACCTCAGCAGATGGAGTAGGAGACAGTGTCCTTGGAGACTAAAAGACATAAAAAAGACATAAAATCTCATTACTACGTCTTTACTTTCTGTGAAAGAGGATGTGATATGTAAGAAACATAAGGTTAATAGGAGTCTAATTAAAAGAAGCAGAAAGAATGCTTTCCACACCATATGTTTGTATATATACATATAACATGTAACATGCAAATCTTTTATAATTAAGTCAAAAATGTAATTTATAGTTATAAAATTTTAATTTAAAGTTATTATACAATCCCCAATGACTTTGATATGGTTAATTTTCAGACTATACTGCCCGGTATAAAGCAGGCTCATGAAAACATTACCTATAGTAGGCTGCATCTTATGAATTATCAAATCAATAAGATACTTACAGATGAAAAAAAATGTGCACTACTTTATTAGGTACAGCAACATGTTTCTAAAATTACTGTCTAGTTTAGCACTGAAGTTAAAGATGATTACAATCCATGTTTTCCCGCACATTTGGGTATTTCTCATAATTCTGATCTTTAATGACTAACCCCAGAGAGTGGGTATTATTTGGGTGGTTGATAATTCATAGCAATGCAGTGACATTGACATGGTGCTGGTGTGCTAGTGTGTGTTACTGAATATTATACAATGGGTAGTTCTGGTCCTTAAATCTGGATGGCTGAACCGTTTGACTTGCTGTGAGGAGATTGACAAAATGCACACCTCTGTCTGCTTCACATTTGTATCAGTGCCTGACATACATTATTTTTTCGAATGTTTTTTGTAAACTGCATTCTGGAATTTGGCCACTAGTATTTGATTGTTAGAGAAACCAAAAATCTGTTACTCAGCAATCAGCATTCACTTTAAAAAACGGACTAGATTACATAGTGGAGGACCAGTTTATTATTGATTTTGCTTGCAATAAACACATTTATGAATCAAACTTTGTTTCAGTTTTATAAAAAAAATTATAACAGGGGTCCACAATGAAGCACTGTAACTACAACTGAGAAGTATTACACAGTAAAATGACAAAAGTTTGTATACTTTACTTAATTATCTTTAATTCCGTATTTTAATTCATTATTTGAAAAAGGTTATTCTTTATGGTCAACAATAATTATTTGACAAACTTCATTTACTATTTCATTTAAAAATGATTTACACAAAGACTAGTTCCACTAAAGCGTGATTTTCCTTTTAAACCTCTTACAAGGTGTAATTTTAATAGGCATTAATCTTATTCAATATTGTACCAAAAATTAAAAAGTTATAGGCTATAAGTTTAGATATATAATTTATATAAATATTATCTAGTATATAACGTTATTTAACGTAGATAATTCTAAACTCATCGTTTATTTATGATCCAATAATGGCCCAGTGGTTCAGTGACGAGCACCGTCACCACACAAAAAGGCCTTGCTTTCTGGTTAAGCCGTCAAGGCTCTCTCTTTGTAAAGTTTGTATGTTCTCCCCGTGTCTGTATGTGTTTTCTCTATAAGCTCTGGTTTTCTTTGAAAATTCAAAAACATGCAAGTCAAATAATATAGAAATGGCATATGTTCTCTATGCCTAAATGCTTAAGTACGTAAGCTTGACTGTTTTGGAATGATGAATTCTCAAACTTTCCAATTTTTTTTGAACACAAGGATGGGTCATGGAACCCCAAATAATCCTACCTAGAATTAGCAGCCTAGACAACTATTTAATGGTGTAAAATCTAATATTACTAGCCGTTACCCGTTATACGGCCAGCTGGCAAGCATTTTTATAGGCAGGTTTCATTAATGTTGCTGATTTGCTCATTTGGCAAGGTAACTTTCTTCAATTCCATCTTTATTAAAGTTTTCGGGAAGCAATGGGGTGCTGCAGGATCGGACACATTCAGTCAGATGTACTCTGCTGTTGCTGTGCAACACGTAGCATGCCTTACATCATTAGTCACCCGTGTACTTTAACTACGTTTTAATCATTGCTTAATCGTTAAATGCAAAGCACCATGTCATCCCTCGCGTTATTCCCTTCATTCTACCCGTGCGCCAATCACTATACACCAAGCGCCTCGCATAATCCCCTCCACTCTACCTGTGTGACAAATGCTATACAGATGACACACACCTTATTTTATAGATTTTAAGCAGAGAGACCAAATGAGCAGGTTTATTAAATGATTTGAAAGTAAACTTCTTTTCTACTTCTTACAATGCTGTCATGTTATATTTTAAGGGTCTGAGTTATTTGTCTACAATTGTTCATAGGCAAAAAAACAAATATACAATAAAATACTAATGTGTTAATATTGGCAGGATTGGCTATTTGTTCTTTGGCATTATAAAACGAGTAGTTCCAGTCATTATATCTGATTGGCTGAGCCGTTTCTTCAGGATTGGGGCGTAACGACATTCCTTTCTCATGATTTATTGACAACCTCTTGTGCCTTATTTATTGCTTTATTAAATAAACAACCTTTTATTGTAGCAATACACATAAACATGACTACTAGTTATGATACAAAGATCATGAGGCAGATTACAATAACATGCAGAAAAGATGCAAAAAGTAGCCAACTTGCTGACAGCCAAAATGGAAAGGAATTTTATTTAAAAGTGCAGGTTGGTAAAAATAAGCCAAGAGGAGAGTAGAGCCAGGCAACATTTAAATTTCAGAGTGTAATGAGGCTTTATTCAAAAATCACTGCCAACTTACGGTCTCTGTTGATATAGGGCAAGTTTCTTGGGGCATAGGCTGAGAATGCGCACACAAAATATGGTCACTGTTAGTCTAGTTGTATGATAACAGCCTATGCAGT
>JAOUQT010000047.1:8935358-8946964 GCA_025769995.1 Xyliphius kryptos
GTCAATCCAATGTAAACCCTTATTTACGTTGCTGGGCAATAAAGTGCAGAAAAGAAATCTGACCTGTAGCTGGACTAAAAAGTAAAAGCTTAAAATCTGCCATTTTGTCTACACACAGTGTACTTACTCACAGCAGGAGGTTACTGCACACTCTCTATGTTTCACCTTACTTATGTCTGTATATCACTATAATTTTACACTGCATGGCTTCTCAAGGAACATGACTCCCACCGAGCCTGGTCCTCACAAGTTTTCCTCCAGTAAACGCCGAACCAATACAAAGGTTTTTTTCCTCGTAATGGTCATGTTGACTTGCTCTTTGAGGATTCAGGTTAAGATCATCGGAAAGTTTCTGTGAAACAATGCACTATTGTAAGAAAGCACTATATAAATAAGCTGAACTTGAACTCTCATCCTGGTGGATTAAGACTCCTGCTTTAAAGTTCAAATTGTTTAAATACAGACCTTAATGTCGATACAGTCTTAACCTACATTTGTCCCAATGCTACAGGTGTCTTTTCAAAAAGTGGTCTGTAAAGCATTCATAGCGCATTGGTGACTAATTAAGCCACTGACCCACCTGAATTCACCTCCCTCTCTGTCTGCTAACTGTGCACCAGCATTCTGAGAGTCAGATTCTCCTGAGTGCTCTTTCCCGGCTTAGTTGGAATGACTGATCCTCCCCCCTGTGCAACTGCGAGGAAGTGGAAAGCCTTGATTATGGTCCTTATGGTTGCTTGCTGCTCTTAAAAATTGCCCTGTCTGATTATAGACATTAGGACTATAGAACAAAAACACAGCAGGAAAACAGTTTGTAGTCATACTTTTCTGTTATATGTATCAAACCGTGAATAGTCATCTGCTGAAATGTGTTTCTTAATAAAACCTTGTATTTTTTATTTACATTTTTTAGATAATGATTCTTACAAACTCTGGACTGATTGATGGAAGGAATGCTTTATTGAACCAGGTGGAAATATGAAAAATAGTAAAAATAATGTTTGCCTGTTCATTTTGTTCAGAATAAGGTCAGTATCGTAATGGAACAATGAATAGTAGACATATGTGTGTATATATTAAAGCAATAATGCAAAAGTGGTGTAATTAGGCACGGCATGCAAGCCGAGTGCTGTTACACCTCTTCCCATGGTTTATTCACAATAATGCACAACCTCAAGTGCCTTATTGCTTTTATAAAACACACTATAATAAGAAAAACAAGGTTTGATTCATAAATGCTTTAACTGAAAGCAAAATCGCTAATCAACTCCCATTTTGAGACTTAATTCAGACCGTTTTTTAGATAAACCCAGAAGCAATGAAAAAGATTTCCAGTTTCTTTAACAATCAAATACTGCTGGACTAGCAATCTAATCCACTAAAGTTACCAAAGTGGGTCCTTGAGTAAAACCCTTAACCTTCATTGTTTCAGGGATTCTGTATGTAACCCTTTGTTTTGACCACAGCTATTAAGTGGCATACTTGTAAGTCACTTTGGATAAAGGCGCTAAATGACGAAATGTAAATGCATCCAGTGGCCAAATCACAGAACGGAATTTATAAAAACCTTCTGGAGAACACTATTTTATATTGCAAGCATTTATAGGAATCTGAAGCAGGGTTATTGTGAATAATGTCACAGCTAGACAAGCGGCTCAGCCAATCAGATTTAAGGACCGGAACTACCCGCTATATAATAGTATGTAAATGTGTCTACAATGTTAATTGTAAAGTGTCTAATAAAATGTGTTTAGTGTTTTGTGTGTGGTTCAAATGCACAGTAATATTACTGACGTTAAAAAGACACTAAAATAAAGGACCAGATTAGTAAAATAATGTTAACACCAAAGTTATTTTCTAACCAATTACACTGTATAGTCAAAACAATTTGGACATCCCTTTTTGGGGAATGCCATTTTCTGCTCCAGTGTAGCCCGGAATACAAAATAATTAAAAAAAAAAGTCATGGCTGGGGGAATTTGGTGGTCTGCAAACATGACATTTGCAGAAATGGCTCGTCTCATCATCTTGACGACTATAATCTTTTACTAGGACCGCAAGGGTGTGGTTCCCCATGCCCATCCAGATAGAATGTATCTGCAGATACACCCAGGACAGGGCATCAGTCAATCGCTGGGCACACATTCACCTAAACAAAGACACCCTAGAACGGGCAATTTGGAGCCACCACTTCACCTTAAATCCATGTTTTTGGACTGTGGAGGCAAACCAGAAAATCTACACAAAGGAATCCATGGAAACTCCACCCATATTGGGATTCAAACTTGGATCTTTGGTGTTGAAAGGCAGACGTTCTAACCACTGCACCACCATGTTGCCCTGCAGAGAGGTCACCAAGGGTTTTTATTTTTTTAAAGGATTTTCTATTCTGATTTTTGATTACAGAAAACTGTATACCCACCGTTTCTGTGTGATGATTATTGTTATTCTATAAACACATGAAAGGAAGTTGCTTGTTTTCTTTCTTGTTGTCTATTATTTGTTTCTTTTGTTCTAATCGTAAATGACTTCTATTTTGGGAAATACTTTTGGAACATAAACCATTTCTGTGCTCTGCGTATTTAGAACCTGAACTCTGCACACAATTACTGTTCAGAAGTTTGGGGTGGCAATTTGAAGTGTCCTCAGACCTGCCTAATCCATCATTTTGTAAAATATGTTATAATGACGTTTGTGACGACCAGTGGCTATGAATCTACAAGACTTTCGTGCTGAAACTTAGGGGTTTAGAAACCAGAGGTCTGGGCATTGCTGTTAAAATTGCATGTATTTTTGATTTTCTGAGTGTCAGCAAGTTAACAAATGTTACTTTATGCAAACTATGGAATATTGTCAGTGTTTTCACAATGATTTATCAGTATTTTAAATTTAGTAAATAAGTATTGGTATTTTATTGCATACCTTTTTTTATTTAACTGTGTTGAAATGTTAGTACCCAGTTTGTAGATTATTTACTAGTGCTGCGCTACAGGGCGAACTTGCTAACAGTGTGAAAATTGAAAGGCAATTTTTTTCAAATGAGTTTATATATTTTAAATAAACATATTATTATAGTGTGAAGTTTCATTCAGAAATGAATATATGGAAGGAATATAGTGGCAACAGGTGGCTGTCTTAACGGATTGCTTTAGGTACTTGCAAAGTTCCCAATCCATCTGAGGTGTTGCGTTTGACGATTCTGAACAACTGAACATAGGAAAGCGATAACCCATTTTTCCAAGGACATCATAATGGCAAATTTCAGAATTGTACGTACTCTGGAGGACCCTGATGTCACACTGCAGGAGTCTTGCGTTCGATGGTGAAATTGAAAGTAACATCAAATGTAGGAATGTGAGAAGTACATAATTTTTCCAAGTACATGATGGGGAATCATGATGCCAAATTTTAGCCTTGTAGGTATTCAGGAAGTGGGAGCATTAGTGATGATTCAGTGAGTGAGGGCTTTGCCTTTTAATAGCCTCTTCTACACTCAGCTTTGCTCAGGCCTGTGATGACATTTCCTTTTTTGGAAAAGGAACTTTATTTAACTAACTGAGAGAAAAAAAAACAACAAACAAAAAAACTTCCACATCAGTGAAATTTACGTTTCCACAATACTTCTCCAATCACTGGTGTTGCGGCTCGAACCACATGGAGGTGGTGAGAAGGGATAAGACGAATACAGATTTTGATGGTGTGTTTATTGTCTAAGAAATAATCATGTTTATACAAGTATTAAGATTATTATACAATAATTAATTTACCAACAAAGTGGCAGGAATCATAGACACAATGCACAGTTTCTTCTGTTTGTGATTTATTTAACTTAAACATGAACTCAAATTTTGCTATTGAAAAAAGACAAAATATTGAAATCTGTTTTGAAAGTCAAGGTAAATAAAATCTCTTAAAGTACATACCAGCAAAGTTATTAAAAAAGGAAATTAGGTTTAAGCCAAAGTAAACGGACAAGTGTGCTGCAAGTGTAAATTATTTTTTATTTTGTGCTAGGTGTGCAGCTTGTTCTTAAGTTCTGTCTACCAGCATGATGCATATTTTTTCAAATATATATCATTGATTGTTTGGGTTAATCATCTTATTCCTAGTGGTGAGACAATGTGATGGTTGTAAAGAGTATGAATGTCCACAGAGTCCAAAGAAGTAACTATGGCAAACGCCGTGATTACAGCAACGGAGGGGATTTGTATAGGGAACACACACGCACGTACACTGTCGCCCTATCTAGTTCTTTATTGGATGGATTTTGACTCTGTATTAAAGTAAATTTATTATATATGAAGGCTGTTGCTCGTCATAGCATCCACATATTTAGTTTATATCTAGGCCGTGGCCATTGAACAAAAGGTTTACACTGCTTGGCCAAAAATTGCTCATTTGGACTATTGACTGGACTGTTGTTGTGGCTAATAAATGAAGTCAGACGAGGTTATTCTATTAATGGAGATTCAACATGGAGCATGAATAATCATTTAACACATAAATTGACCACCACAAAGTCATGACCTTTCTAAAATCTATGGGGCCTACTAAAGAAGAGGTTATAGAGGGATTCAACTCTTTTCACATTGTCACCATTCAACAGTCATTTTGGATAAAAATTACTGTATCTTTGCATTTTAAAAGCCTGAAAGTGATTTTATTCATATGTACATTGGGTCAGGTCGTGTATAATTCCAGTGGATGTTTTAAATAACTGTGAGGGGAATATTTTAGTTTTCTCCCAAAGTAAAAATCGTTTATCTATACATGATGTACTTGTGGACTATTTCTTGAGATCCAACTCCCTTAAAAGGTAAACAACAAAGGACTTGGCTGCAGATTGTAGTAATGCCATTCAGATTGATTTCTTGTTAAAATTAGCTTCAAGGAGTGTGGAGCTCTGAGTAGCATGAAATGCGTTCAATTAAGACAGTGTCTCCAGAATCTTGAGGTCATTGTGCATACAGATGCTGTCTCTCTCTCGAGCTGCCGTCCAGACAATGGGCCCTCTCTGGGTGAACAATGCTGTGTGCTGGCCTTGGACAGTGCAGACCATGGCACAGACAGGTTAAAAGCCCTATGATGATGCAACCCAGATTCCTGTTCTGTTGCTCCACAGGGTTCCTGACTCCCATTGGTAAAACATCGGGGGAGGGGGATTTGAAGTAATTGGTAGAGCTGTTTCATGATTCATGCTGAAATATCTTGAACAATCTTGGATCCATCTGCTCATGAATAACCACAAACTCATTGCTCTCAGTGACCTGTTTGTGTGTGTGTGTACAACATGCATTACAATAATACAACCTACTATATCTACCATATGTTGAAATAAGACCACTAAGTGTAGCTTGTTGTGTGTTATGCAACACCTGCATTCTGATGCAGAAAACTTTGTGACCTTTTTATTGCTAAATTGATATTTTTATTATCAGTAGGATTTGATTCCATTAATGTGATTGTCCTATCAGTTAAATCCAACCGTGACAAAATTAGAATAATGCGTGCACGCACAACTCTGATCGCTTCACATTTATATCAATGCGTCACATACAATACATTATTTTCCCAATGTTTTTATAAACTGCGTTCTGTAATTTGGCCACTTGATGGCAGTATTTTTATTGTTACTTAGCGATTAGCGTTCATATAAAAAAATAACTACGTTGTTAACTATTTTTGCTTTTAATTAACAAACCTTAAACAAATTCATTAAATTTTTTTATTCTAATATATTTGTAACCATTTTATGACTGTTTCCTCGACTGTTTCCCCCAAAGATGCATTCGGTCTTATTTTTAGGTGATGTCTTGCCTTTCTATGAAGAAGAATTCACATTTATTGTTGAACAAAAAACAATCATTTATTGCATACTGTTCTGTAGCAGTAGTTGTTTAGTAGTTGTACAGTAGCAGGGACGTTATTGCAGCTTCACTACAAAACAAAAATGTAGCCAAATCACTACTAGGTCTTATTTTCAAAGGATTTTAATTTTCGGGCAAAACAGTAAAGCAACAAGGCACTTGAAGTTGTGCATTATTGTGAATAAATCACAGATGTAACGGCACTCCACTTTGCGTTGTGCTTAGTAATACCTCGTTCTCATGATTTTTTTCACAATAATGCATGCCCTCTTGTTCCATATTGCTGTATTATACCATTATGAATGTATGAAATTCAGATGAATGCATAATATTTTCTCTTCTTTTGTCTTGCTGTTAATAAGTCTGAATTTTGTAAATAAAAACTGTATTTACCCCTCTTACTTACAGGTTAAATGACCAATCAGGGTACCTGACAGATGGCCCCATCAACTACAAGTACAAAACCAAGTGTACCTGGCTCATCGAAGGCTAGTAAGTAGCCTCTGAATGTCCTTCATGCTTTACCTGCTATTTAATATCTACACTTTCTGCAACCGTCCTCTATACAACAGCTCTTTAAAGATACTATGTAGTAAATCACCCAGGCTGTTAATATCCATGCTCTGCTGTCTGAGGGCAGGGTCAGTCCAAATCACAAAATGTGGCCTTGGCAGAGACAAGTCAGCTGTAATAGTCTTATAACAGATTAGCCAGTGAAAAAAAAACTTTGTTTTTCCCCCAAAATGAGGTCACTGCTTTTGTTTTGCAGCCCCAATGCAGTGTTGAGGTTGCGCTTTAACCACTTTGCGACCGAATGTAGCTGGGATCACATGTACGTCTATGATGGAGACTCTATTTTTGCTCCTTTGGTGGCCGTGTTCAGGTGAGTAACTCCCTCCTGCTGCGTTTTAACCACTGACTGTGGTATTAGTCTGGGCTTTTTTATTTTTGGTTAATGGAAGGAATGGGATCTGATCCCTGATTTTTACAGCTCAGTATGTGAAATGGTGCGGTTGGGGGGGGTTGTGATCTCGAATGAAACATGAAGTCAGCTTGACTAATAGATCTTAATTCTAACTGCATTACAGTGGGCTCATTGTGCCAGAGGTTCCCGGGAATGAGACCGTACCTGAAGTGGAGACCAATTCTGGTTACGCACTCCTGCACTTTTTCAGTGATGCAGCCTACAATCTGACTGGATTCGAAATCTTTTACTCGTGAGTAGTAATCACACAAGAAAACATTTTGTAAAGTACTTTTCCCAATGCCAAAAACATTTCGCAGCCATTTCCACAATGAGCACTTTTAAAAAGCACGTTCAACAGAACATGTTCTGTTAAGGTCACAAACTCGCACATTGAAGCATATAACTGTTTTCTTCTTTGAATACACAGAACAACAGCTGTAGTGTTTTGAAGATCCAAAGTGTTTTGGGGCTGTGGTACATAATGACCACCTCACCCCAGTCCCACCGAAGGTGCACAACATGACCTTTGTGAAACACACAGAACTCCTTTAAAAGCACAGCTTTGGTCTGTTGAAATGAAACTGGCTTGTTTTATTTAGATCTGGACCAGTTTTATGTGCAAATGTATTCGTCTACGTGAATGATTCCAACTGAACTGTTTGTATAATTACGTCCCACGTTCTGCACTTCCATTTACGTCATTTGTAATTGGAACCAAATGTACAGCCACGCAAGATGAGGAATTTAACTAAAGTGATGCCACAATAATAAGCTTATGCATTCTGACGGAGCAGCTAATGATGCTTCAGACTGTTAGCAAGGTTTTTAGTCGTGGCCATTTAGTCACGTAACTTATTGAACCACTAGACTTAGTATACCACAGCATTTTGTGTTTAAATGATATCATATTTATATAAACCAGCTATGACTATTATTGACGATAATTAACACCTCTGACTGCTTCACATTTGTATCAATGCGGCAGGTTATTTTAAAAACTATTGGAAACAAGGGAAATAATGTCTGTAACTGGCTACAAAACTCATCTGAGCGAAGATGCTGTATTAATATTCTTGCGAAAAAAAAAAACCCTGATGAGGCTCAAACAAACATTTCCAGCTAACCAGAATAGAAATGTGAGAATGTGGTAGAACATTATATTAAGTCATATATCCATGATGGAAATACAGATTAATATAAAAAATTAACAGATTAATCTTGGTATTTTTTTTACCATAGTGTTGTAACGGTGTGGGAGAATGAGGACAGGATTTCACAGGTTCAGGAATAGACTTTTTTTTACACCTTATCTTTAAAATACATTAAAATACAAGTGTTGCCCGATACGCCGGACGCTCGTGTTCCTGCAGCTTGCGGTCAATGTCTGTCCCTGCGGTGTTTGATGTTTCATGTTATAAAAGGCACACGTTCATTCGGCAAAGCTGCATCAGTTTTGTTAATCATCTCTAATCATAATTCATTGCTGATGGCTCCACCTTCTCTAGTTTTTGTAAAAAAAGTCTTTCAAGAATTATTGTGCACAAATCACAGGAATGAGGTGTGATGGCCTTCCTAACAACATCTCTGTCCCGTGATTTATGTACAGTAATGCACAACATTTCATGTCTTGCTTTATTAACATTTTTTCTCCTGCCCCATTAATTGCCCTGTTATTAAAATGAAAGGTTGTACGTGTGTACTGACAGCACAGAGGAATGCAAACCATTGTTCCACTTTAATTTGATCTAACAGCTTCATTCTCTTTAAAGTATGTTTATTTTTAGATATTTAGCTTTTCATCATGCTTACTAGGGTCTTCATTAAGTAGTCAGAATCAAATAATGTTTTTCATCACACATGGTGGACTTAATAGATTAAGCTAAATATATGCTGTAGGTCTGCCAAATGTTGACATAATTGCCCCACCCAAATTGGTAAATACTTAGGAACTTGTATGAGCTTACACACAGCATATTTTCCCATCAGGGACCAAAAACACCAAAAACTACCAACTGAAAAACATTTCCACAAAATACTCTGAAGGATTAAAAACATTCATGTCAAATTAAACTGCTTGTTTTTGCCAAGCTGATGATATTCAGGGAATTTTTTGGCTGAAGCTGAAACCAAACTTAACAAAACTTTGGCTGAAGCCTGAAAGCCGAAAATGGACTTTTACAGCAGTTAATTATTTGTGCCATATTTTTGTCATTGGATGAATTAAATAGTTTCTCTCTCTTCTATCATCACAGCAGACTTTTTATCCAAATACTTATTCTTTCGTTTGTATGTCACTTTGGATACAGCGTATGCTAATTGTGAATGAGATGTAAATCTAAAAAATACAGTGGCATTTAAAACTGTCATTGTTTGGTACTAATTATTCATTTTTTTCTTTGGTCTGGCCAAAACAAAAAAACTGTTTATTTATTTATTTTCGGCAATACTTTAAATTATGGTACATTTGGTATGTCCCTAATTGTATCCCTTTACATGGCAGACAACTTGACAAACATCTCTGCTACCCCAGACTTTTACTTCCAATATCGTAGCACATTCAGAGCATGTTGTGATCACCAGTATTGATTAGCCTCAACATAGACATTGTCTGTTTTTTTTTTTCTCCCTTGCAAAATCTCTCAGTATGGCACTGATTACAGATTGTTTGTAGGTAAAAACTGGTATCATGGTAGTTATGGCCTAAATTAAAAATAAATACAGATGTTTGCTTTCAAGAGTTCATTTTTGTAGACTTGAAAGTGACATGTCATAGATGGAACAGATATATTTTACCAAGACATGAACAGATTGTTGTACCCTGTACACTCTTTCACACAATCATTAAATTGCTGAAAGCTCATAAAGTAGCAAATAAATCTAGTCTTTAACCTTTATGTTTTGTGTGTTAAAAGCTGAAAACAAATTTGTGGAGCAGTGGGTTTGTAGAATTTGAGCTTGGAACCATTACAATAGGTGATCACATTTTTAGTTTCCAGACTACAGTTTTAATAAATTTGAATAATAAAAGTAATTGCTTCCCGAACGAACACATGGAAAATTGTCCTCTTTTTTTAAATTGTAGCATCAAAATGTTCATGGTTTCTAAATTGTTCTTGTTTAGTTTCTCATGAGGATTATTTCTGGCATCTTTATTTCGGGAACATCTCAGTAACTAGATTAATAGCTCCTTGTTTGTTTACTCTGTTCGAATGTAAACTTATGAGCGCTCCCAGTGTCTTCTGTATTCGCCTGGAGACATGAGTCACTCTTCTCTCCTCCCTCCACATTTGCTGCAACACTCTCATCACATGATCATTCATTTGTTTCATCTAGTTTTCAAAGCTGTAGATACTGATACTAGCTTGCTTTTTTGTGTCTATTCTGAAAGGATCAACTCCTGCCCAAATAACTGCTCAGGTCATGGGAAGTGCACCACGTCAAACTCCATCGCGAGCCGGGTGTACTGTGAGTGCGAGAAATACTGGAAAGGTGAGGCCTGTGACATTCCCTACTGCCGGAATAACTGCGGCAGCCCAGATCACGGCTACTGTGACCTCACTGGAGAGAAGCTGTGCGTGTGCAACGACAGCTGGCAAGGTACCACAACATACCACGGTTTCTCTCTCTCTCACTGCCTAGAGCAAGAAAACATGTGACGAAAGCTTAGAAATATGAAACTGTTTTTTCTCCTTCCTTGGAGAGCTGTAGAATTGTTTACTACCTCCCCCTGGTTTTCTATTATCTGCAAATGTTTCTCTTGCTTCTGCATCACTGCAGCAAACTCCACTGCCCTGTGGGTGCATCCCACTGTCTCATGATGATAACTGTGTGCCAAAGCCTCAATTAATCCTGCTAAATCTGTTGTGAGGCCCAGTATTGGCTTTTGTGCCCTTCTGCTGTAGTGGCCCCATGGGAAGAGATGGGAAAATAACAAATCAGTCCCGCAGTATGTCTTGAACGTACCACTTATTCTTTTCTAACAATCAGCAAAACTCATTCCTCTGCCCTGGGGTTATTATATGTCATTAGACCCACACTAGGAGATTGAGCCCCCGTCTCATGCTGTATCACATTGTCTGTCTGCCTTTACAAGGTCCGGATTGCTCCCTTTCTGTTCCCTCCACCGAGTCATACTGGGTCATGCCCACAGTGAAGCCCTTTGGTTCATCACTGGGCAGAGCATCCCATAAGGCAGTGGTTCAGGATAAGGTCATGTGGGTTGTTGGCGGCTACACGTTCAACTACAGCAACTTCCAAATGATTCTGAAGTGAGTATCTTTGTGTTAAACAGTTTTTGCATTTTTGCTGAATTGCTGTTGTGGTATTGAAAGATCATCTTTTTTTCACCCAGTTATAATCTGGATAGTGGCACCTGGAACACTGTGGCCAGCAGTAGTGTTCCTGTTTCGAGATATGGACACTCCGTCACACTCTACCAGGTAACACTGAGTAAATTGCGTAATTAGCAAGAAAAAAAATCGTAATATCTTATACACTGCTCAAAAAACAAAAACATTTAACAAAAACAAAAACAAAGGGAACATTTAAAATATAACACATCCTAGACCTTGATGAATAAAATATTTCAGTTAAAAATCTTTATTTAGAAGATTTTAAAATGCGTTGAGAACAAAATAACATAAAATGTAAATCAATGTTATCATCCCATGGAGGTCTGGATTTGGAATCATACTTAAAATCAAAGTGGAAAATCAAACGACAGGCTGATCCAACTTCAGTGGAAATTTCTCAAGACACATTCAAATGAGGCT
>JAOUQT010000047.1:9054123-9075469 GCA_025769995.1 Xyliphius kryptos
CACGGATGGGTTAAATGTGGAGGACAAATTCCTCTGTGTGTAAGCACAGTAGGCAAAATTAATCACTTTAAACTTTAAACTTATTCACAATTTGTTTTGGATTTTATGAATGTCGAGTAGTTAACTTTCATTTAGTCATTCTCGTCTGCTTACAGCACCCAAATATTTACCTTTCTTTAGAAAATGATTTGCATATTTAATGTGTAATTGCTTGTGTACAGGACACAATTGTTTTATCCTTCAATAAATATCTTTATATCTGTCTTGTAGTTTTTACTGTGGAGGTCCACCAGGGCCTTCAAAGCCTTCTCTGAAGGCCTAAAAATATTTGAATCACAGACTAATTTATACTTATAATACTTAAAGTTTTTTTTTTTTTTTTTTGGTTGCACCGCATCCAAACAAGTATTTCCTTATTAGAACATTTAGCCAATCACATTTTGGCATAATTGGCTGCCAAGATTAATTTTTGTCTATGTCTTTGGAATGAATCCGACCCCAGTAGCAATAAATAAAATGTAGATCAACCTATTGCTTTAACAAATCAGATGTTGAGTTGGCCTTATAGCACCTTCTAGATGGTCTGGGCAGTGCCAACATGTTTATGCCTTCTGATTGGACAATAGAAATTTTAAGCAAATTAAAACATATTACAGTTGAAATGTATTACTTTATACAGAACTACAAAGCCTACCTGTCACTTGTGTTTCTGCAGGTCAATGTCTACATGCATACTGTATGTTCTATACATGTCTACTTGGTCTGCTCTCCAAGGCCAAAGATATGCATGTTAAGAGAATTAAAATTTACAATTAATGTTAATGTGTCTGTGTGGCTGATCCATAATAGACTGCTGTTTGGTTTGGGTGGTTTCCAAACCAAATCCACTCACACCGCAAATGACCAAAAGACTGAGCTGGTATTGGATGGTTGATAAACAAATGTTTATTGTTGGCTACATTTAATCTTTTAAATCCACAACAATAGTTTAAATTTCTGTTTTCATATTAAAGTACTGTCAAAGTAAGCATTAGCATATTAGCATGTGGGGGAAAACTTTATTGGAGAGCTGTGATAATTTAATTTCATATTTACATATAACACAATATATAAAGCAAGGTAATTTGATAGTGCAGTTTGGAATATTTTTGTTTCAGGTCATTAATGAAAGAAGTTTCATTACCAGGTTTTGTTACATTTCTCTTTTTAATCGTCACAGCAGTCGGGTCACCGAATTCAAATATTACATTGAGATATAGTAACAATATATTATATACCACAGAATAATGACAAGGATTTCAAAGAGATTGAAAGTACATTTGTCTCTTTTTATTGTCATTTTAATGTATTCTTTTACGCCTATAAGCCCCTTGATGTCTCTCTTTTTTATTTATTTAGTTTAACAGTTCACAATACCACAACAATTCCAAAATGTGTTTAGAACACCTCTGATAAAAGACTAACCATATTTCACTTATTGTACAGCATATTTTTACATACATTTGTTCTAGATTAAACCAAAAAATTTTGACACATTGTTTGCAACTCAGCACTAATGCACACTGTTAAAACACATCAGGTGGTATTTCACCAAGCAACTGTGTTATGGCAAAAATGTATGAAATTTGAGTTTAAAGAAATGTAAAGCCACAATTTTTAAAGCAACATTTTAAAACCAGAAATTCTGTTGGGTAAATTATTAATTTAAATATTGCCAATAAAAAATATCTAAGTGAATTTAGGTCCAAGGTTTACATATAAAACCACATAAGCACTTTATGGCACAGATCCGATTTAAAACTTTAAATATTATTTTAAAATCCATTATGATCACTGCTTTTATTAAACTTTCAAAACACCTTGCAGCTAAGAGAAGATGCACTATGCCCTCAGTTCTTTGTGATTCAAAGTCAAAAACAGCATTTTTAACATGTATTGGCAGAGAACTTGCATTAATAGGAAAATTATTTTATTCTTTTCAATATTTATATTTGATATTAACTGAAAAACAGCACTGCAATTTTTCAATTATAGCCAATGATGCAAATGGTTTGTTGAGATAAGCAAAAACATGGTTTACTAAACAAAATTATTATTTTATTATGCTCCTCTATAATCATTGATCTAAATCATATAGAAAAACATTCAAGTGAGCTAAAAAGGAGTGTGGACAAAAGAAGACCTGAGATCCCGAATGATATAAAGGGATTTTGTAGGAGGAATAGCTGCAAATTTCAGTCTGTATATTCTTTAGCTTTATGAAATATAATGAAAGATGGTTCATTGTTAAATTATTGTCAAAAGAAATGTCAATATTAAATGCAGATGTGGCAATCCTTGCAGGATATGTCCTTATTTATAAATAATATATTTCATTTAATAGGCTAAGTGAGCTAATTGACTAAATGGCAAATGTTTTAGTTTAAGTATGTTTTCATGTAACACTTTTTTTATTGTGGGTCTTTGAACTACAATAGTTTTTGATCAAATAAGTGTCTTGGCAAAAAAACGAAAATAAACATGTTTTGGTTATAAACTTTAAAGGACTCTACTTTGATTAAATTTTCTCATATTTAACAAAGATGGTAAACAATTATAATGGACAATATGTCCAAAATTTAGATACTTGGAAATTTGGTTATGTAAATGAAATATCAATATATTTATATTTACACATATTCAGTTCCACTTATCATATAGATGTGTTTTGTAGCTTTACAATTACAGACGGTGGTTCATTTATTTCTCTAAATGCATTATTAGTGTGAGACAGAAATGATTGTGGTATGTTAATGTTTGTTGTATTGGTATATTTGGATCAGACACAGCAGTGCTGCTGGAGTTTTTAAACCAAGTATTAGTAATAGGCTGCAAATAGTTTAGCATTCACCTAAGTCTGGACAACAGAATCCTGTAGGCTGAAGGTGTCCAGTAAACACTGATTAAAGAAATATTGAAAGACCAACAGAAGTTTCAGAAACAGCCAAGATACTGGAAGCTTCACATTTCAACATATTCTGTTTGGCAGTTTTACACTAAATTTCCTTCCTGACACAGCCTGTCTTATTTATCTGAGCCTGGAATACATAAGTTCTTAGTGGTAAAACAATTGCCAATTGTGTAAGAAAACTAAGACCCCAAAGGTAACCCATTTAGCATTGCCTCACACGAGACCCACTTGCTGTACGGTAGAAAAGATAACTATGGTCTATGTCTGTGTAATATGTAGAGGGAAATTGTTCTGTCCATGTAGGATGCAACTCTTTGTCTTTGTGCATAAATTTGAACTTGGAACCTCATTAGATTTTCAAACAGGTTCTGAGAGTAGATCAAATCAAACAAACCACAAGAGCGAAATTACAGTCAGTATGTAACCCTGTATGATTTAAAACAAACTGGGTTCTCTCTTCACAAATCATGTTCGTATAAGTGTATCATTTGTTATAAAATTTTTAATTCATTGCACACCATTGTTTGTTTAGTTTTCTCCTGGTGGTGGACTCATGAACATTACTGATGCTACATTTGGTTTCCTCACAGTGGGTTGTTGTGGGTAATATTGGATCAGTTTCCTGAATTAAAATAAATGATTATGAAGTCTAAGGCTTTGTCATTTGCTACTCATTTACCTACAAAAATCTGATAAAGTTTTAAGTCATGTTTAATTTCATATCATAATCAATATGTGGCTCTAATTTACTTGTTATATGCAGACATAACATGTTTTCATATAACCCAGGCTGTCATGTCCAAACACATCTCTGAATGAATGATGAATATGTCAGTTAAACATGAAAATAGTTTTTTTTGACTGTGAGCATTCCTTAATTATTGGATTAAGTTCATTGTACAGAAAGGGTTATGTAGGAGTCATGAAGCTATGAAAAGCTATGTTGTTACACAAAGTTTTCAAAAACTATATTTCAAGCAACACTTCATATTAATTGTCCATCATTTGTAAGCGAGACCTGAAGGGCCTAGAAAACTTTTCATCAGTCTTTCCTCCTTGACTCCTATGGATTAGTCTATGCCAGCCATGGCTTGCCGAACCCAGAAAAATTCTTCTCATCTTAGATGAGTCAAAGGGCTGTATAAGTTGGCAGATACTTTAAGATGGAGGTTTCTTGCAGCAGGAACATGAAAAAAGAATTGTTGCATGCTTTTTGTTCTGATTAGCCACAGGGACTCGTTGTAGTTCTAATGTATTGTATCTCTAGTATTGTCAATCCTTTTTTCCTCTTCTGCTTTTAATTCATTTTTTATCCTTCCACACAATTGTCCATGCAACAAAAGAATAAGCAAATAAGCAATAACCAGATTTTTGGTTATATGGATGACCCTGTCTGCCATCAGTCAAAATGGAAGGTGGCTTTAGCACATCTAAAGATCACACTTTATACAGCAGTTTAAAAAAATGTAGTTATGGTACAGAAAGAGTCCAGACTGACAGCTACATATGCAGGAGCTGGAGAACAGCAAGAACAAAGAGTGATGAGTTGAGGCTAGCTGAGCTTCCTGCAATAGCATTAAAGCTACTTGGGTTTGCCAGAGAAGGGTCCTGTGGAGCAAATGGTAAAAGGTTGTTTACTATTACTTAGTTTTATGTGACTTAAAGAAGTTTTATTAGATTAGTATTGAAATTGTATAATCATTAATATACTTTATTATTTATGCCTTATAATTCAGTAATAAAACAGAGCATATTTTTTTACAATGGACTTTAAATAAAAAAATACATAATCCATGTCATACTTGTATAATTTCACATTACAGCAAACTTTACCACAGATGTGTACATTATGTAGGTCTGTGTCCCACCATTCTTTATATTACAATTTTCTTCGATTTAACTTAATAACTAGGCTGTAACAATTTTTCAGCATATCTATTTTGAGGACATACATTGTACTGTGCATTGTAAAAGTTATAAACCAAGATCCACAGTACACACTACTAACCTATAAGGCATTCATTTAGAAACTACAATAATAATGTGTTAACTCAGGATGACTTCAAAAATCAATATTTGGTGGAATAACCATCTTTTTTAATCACAGCTTTCATGCTGGGTTTTCAGTGGGGTTCAGGTCTGGAAATTGGGCTGGCCATGACAGTGGCTTGATCTTGTGGTCCTTTATCCACACATTGGTTGAGAGTCAATTTTGCTTTTTAATCAACAGGAAGATGGAAAGTTACAAGCCATCAAACAAAGCTCAGTTGCTTGAATTTTTGCACCATGAGTGGCATAATGTCACCCAAAATCTTTGTGAAAGACTGGTGGAAAGCATAATGGTTATTACACCATATATTGATTTTTGATCTCTTCCTGAGCTGTATAGAATATACATATCTGTATAGAGGGTTTATGTAAATATAAGATTGGTGACATGTAATTTGGTCATTAAATAAATTACAAAAAAAATATTTTATCATAGTTTAGAGTTTTAAAGCTGAGCGATGTAGAAGAATCTCTCTCCTCCATCTCTGTTTCCCTCTTTCTCTTTCTATTTAATACAAATTGTGTTTGTTATGCTCATAGCCAGAGTGTCCTTACTGCTCATTTACATTTGAGGGAAGTTTATTGCACTCTGCAATAAACTGTAAAACACCAACTGTGAGGAATGTGCTTACCGAACAGAGAACATTTACTGTGATGTTTTCTTTCAACTTCTGGGCCTAAAAGAAATGGTGACAGAGCAAATAAAAACATATAAATAGAAGTATAGTAAATAAAAAAAGCTTTAGATTAGATTAGATCCGTATTAAAAGGAAATAGACCTTGATCATCAATTACAAGACTACAATAAATTACTGCTTACTGATCAATCAGTTGTAGATTATATACCAGTACATTGTGATATCAATTTCTATAAAATATATACTGTTGCATTCATATTTGCAGAAGCACAAACACATTGGTTGGTGGAATGATAAAGCGATTCAATAGAAAGTTAAGAACATAATAAACCTCCTGTGCAATACAGAGAATGAAAGTAATTCTAGGGAATAGGACTTTGACAAAAATGATTAATGATCATCTTGGAGGTCTATCCTACTGAAGAAACTGTTACAACTAATAAATCATATTACAATGAATTAAAACAAAATATGATGTATAGGCTTGCTGAGGGCACGAATGTAATACAATATAATTCATTCCTTAAGCTTGATGCATGTGGATGAGGTCTTGGTAAATGCTCAAATTTTGAAACCTCATTGCCTCATGGAGCCAAGGAAGTAAACTTAAGCCTCTGGGTGCAGGTTTCTGTCTGTGTTAAGCTGCCAGCCAAAGTTATATGAAGCTGACTAGAAGAAGAGATCAGCTAAGTCATGCTTGGCAGAGTCTCAGGGTTGCTGGTTGGAGGGTTTATGGATGGATAGCTCCTGCTTAAAGGTGGCCTTAAGATTAATGTGACAACTAATTAGCCATGACAAGACAAGCCTGGCTTTCTGACACATCTCATTTATATCCACGGGTCGTGGGCTTGTATTATGATAGTCCACACCAAGCAATCAAGCGTTAGTAAATAAAAATATAGTATATACACACACAGCCATTGATCATGATATAATTCAGTTATTATGTAAAATCAAAAAGCAGTCAATATCTAAAATATCTCAGAACCACACGTTCCTTTTATTTTTAAATTAGAAGTAAAACAAGAACTAATTTATGCAGAAAATTTATATTCCAGCACATTAACAAATTTACAAATAATTTTGGAATAATTCTAGATTAATCTACAGAGTGGGCCATGAGTGTGAATACACCTTAATAAATGTGGCTGCTCATATCACCTGGGAGAGGGAAAACATTCCAGGCTGGGTGACGCTCATGGCGGTCATCTACAAAGCCGCCATTTTGGACTCAACATTCCTTTTTTGTAATGGGAAGTGGGTCATGTGACACAGTAAACACATAGAAAATTGCACAATAAAACCAATGGTGTCCTCATTTTAAACGCAGCTTTATTCATTATTGAGTTATTGCCATGTTTGTGATATGGAGCAATGACACTAACCCACAGTGCTCAAAATGCTGCCCATTGTGTTGAATTGTCAATTGTTGACTTCTCCCACTCTACCAGATAAGAAATGCCACCACATGCCCGTATCAGTTGTTTAAGATGCCCCACATCCTGGATCGTTAGCATTTCTTCTGCCGTATTGCTCTCGGTTTGTCAAGAGTGGGGAGAAGAGAATCGCGTTGACAGTTTAACACAATGGGCAGCACTTTGAGCACATTCTTTAGTGGGTTAGTGTCATTGCTCCATGTCACAAACATGACAATAACGCGATAATGAATAAAGCTACATTAAAAATAAGCAGACCATAGTTTTTGTGCAATTTTCTATATGTTTGGAGTATCACATGACACTCATTCTCATTTAAAAAAGGACAGTTGAATCCAAAATGCCGGCTTTGCAGATGACCGCCATGGGTGTCACCCAGACTCAAATGTTTCTCCCCTCGCATGTACTAATACGGCATAAACGGTAAGGTGATATTAGCAACCACTTCCATTGTATCATGGTATATCCATACTTATTGCCCACTCTGTTTATCTACTCCACATGTGCCATATTTAGAGTTTTTATTATTGACATAAACATTTTAATATTGTAATATAGTTTGACTGAAAGGAATATGGTATTCTACATAATTTTAACATTTATTGGGAAAAATCATCAGTGCTATTCCACTGCAGGGCATCTAAGTCTTTCGCTTACTTACAAACTCAATTCTACAGCTAAATATAATAGTGTACTGATTATAGGAAATTATAAGGCATAACTTTGAGGACACAGTTGAAATTTTCAAAAAAAATCCTAACTAAAATAAATTAATAATATTACTTTTTCAGTGAGGGACAACTTGGTTATGTATTTAGCATCTTTGCCTTTCATCGCTGGAGATCCAGGCTCGAATCCTATTCTAAGTGGAGGTTCCATGTTCTCCCTGTGTCCACGTGTTTTTTCTCTGGGTTCTCTGGTTTCTTCCCACCGTACAAAACCGTGGATTTAAGGTAAATTTGCTGTTCATTTAAGGTGTTTTGCTGGCATTTACATAGCTTTTGTTACTGGTAATTGAAAAAATTGCAGACTAAACCTTTCCGTCCTGAATCTATACCTATAGCCTGGTTGTTGACCATGCTTACCTGTAAATTTCCACAGAAACTGTACAGCTGCTGTTCATTGTTAGGTTCAAGTTCATTAGAAAGTGTTGAATCATCCAAAGCTGTGGGTGTCCTGTCCCGTCCTCGATGAGGGGTACTGATATCTAAAGTTGGTGCGATGGGTGGCTGAGGCTGCCATACTCCAACATCTGTACCATTACCAAATGCCTGGATAGCATTACCTGCAGACAAATAGCTTAATGTTCCTCAGTTTAAATGCTGCTCACATACAGATACTCACTGACAGCGGACCAGCATTAATCTTTGTTTGTTTAGTGTAAAGCTAATATTAATAGACTTGGACCACTCTATTCTGCACTATTGCTGATAAGGTGATAAAGATCCACAGTTCTTAGTCTCCAGGCAGCAGGATTACTATTTAAACATACAAGCCTCAGGAGTGTTGTTTAATTTTCAAACCATGAAAAGATGGTTCATTAAAAAGCAGGAACGTTTGTTAAAACAATCCAAAGTTTCCAAACCACCTTGAAGAGTCACTTTTCCCCCACCTCACTGTTTTTTGTATAATATATCGATACACATGTTTCGGACCATAAACTATAATTGGAGAAGTGTTATTTAATCTATGTGTAAATTAACATATTGTTTATAATTTGTGATTTATAAGCTTTATACTTCCACTGCTCTCTCTCTCTCTCTCTCTCTGTGTGTGTGTATATATATATATATATATATATATATCTCACTTTTTGACTTATGATTTATGACCGTGATACTGAAGTATCAGAGATGAAGGTCAGTGTGACTTAAAGAAAGATTCAGCTTCACCTAATCCTCTCCATTTTTCAAAATCTCTCTCTCTTATCCAGTGTTTTCATGGAAAGCCATGACAAAATAACAGCCATTTTCTATTTGTCTGAAGCTTGGACATCTAAATAATGCTTTGTTGCCTTCTTTCTGTTAAACCTCCCATTGCTATTTCAATTAGGTGTGATTTGTCTGTCTCCCTGCTGTCGGACTGTCAGAAGTGAAGTCATGCTAACATAGTGCTTAAAGATTTGATTTACTGGTGTGGATGATGAATAACCACAATGACGCACTAAGGCAACATTTTCATGTTATGTCTTACTGTGGGATGACTGTCAGTCAAAGCCCTGTGTTGTGCAACAGATGACACGACTGCTAAACACAGTGTGAGCTGTCAGTGAGATAGGCAAGACATTTCAGTGCTTGATAGTGTGGAGAATTAGTGAAGGCTGAAAGACTTACGGAGGCAACGGTTGTTGGAGAAGAATTCTGAAAACTTGTCACACTCTGACTTGCGATTACCGCTGCTGCTGCAGTCGCACCAAGGAGACACACTGATACTAGAACGCAGGTAATTCGGGGTCATCACTGTACCTGGTTCATAAAGATCAGTTCAGCAAAGTCAGGTAAAAAGTACTTAAACTTATTACAACCAATATGTAGGTAACACCCCTGTTTTATTATATTATTGTCATTTTCTGATCATGTCACTGACTGTAACCATTTTAACAGCTGCAGACACACATCACAAAATCTGTTGTGGCCCTCAGTGTGAATTAAAAATGTGTCGATTGTTAACCACTGATCATCACTTCTAGTCATGATTATTATAGTTAAATCTAAACTAACTAAAACCAACATTTAAAATAATAGTTAAATAATGGTTTGCATTTTAATACCAATTTGTTATTTTAAAACAATGATCGTTCAAACGTTTGGAAAGTCTAAATGTGAATAAATCTGACAAAAACACTGCATCTCTTAATAAAATTGCAGGTAAAAGCTACGTTCTCTTAATTTGTATTAATTAGTTTCTTGTTCATTTTAAATGATGGTAGCATTATAACAAAGTTGATTCTGAATGGCTATAAAAACTGGCAGAAGATCACTGAAGCGCAAATGAGATTCTATAGCTTAAGATTAGGACATAATATCTGGAACACTAACTTGCATTAAAACTAAACCAAAAAAAAAAAACTTGCACACTAAGAAAGTATAAACTAAAATAAAACTTAAACTGACAGATACCATTAATACTAGAACAAAAACTAATACCAATTTTAAGAGCATAATAACCACTATAATTAATTACATTTAGTCATTTAGCAGATGCTTTGATCATTATCCAAACTGGCTTCTATATTATTCATTCATTCATTATATTTCGCTTAATCTAGTACTAAGTTTGCGGTGGGGTTCCCTACCCAGGGGAGAATGGCACTTGCGCTTGTTGCAGATACACCCAGGACAGGACGACTATTGCAGGACCTTCTAGATTATTGTATTTATTTATTTTTTCAGCAACTCAACAGGTTTTGCAGTGACCCTATATTTGCAGAAGCGCAGATCAAAAATGCAGAACAAGGCATCCAATGTCGCAGCCGCTAGTTCACACACCTGCTTGTTCCAATTATTATTATTAATTTTAAAGTCAGTAAATTAATTATTGACTAACTATAATATAATGTGCCCTGAATTGTTATGAACAGCTTGATGCATGGCAAGCTGCAATGTTTGCTGAAGGCACTGAGCAGAATGTGTGATAGTGGGGTTGATACTTTACACTGTAGCTCAAATGGTTGTGGTACTTAAATCATATTATATTTGATGGTTCCTGTCTGTTTTTGACTCACCTATGAGGCCTGAATAAGCCAGCAGACAGTCAGCATAGCTCTCCTTCAGACATCCTGATATTGAACGAGCCTCTGGCTGGCAGTTGGAAAAGAAGTCAGCTAAGCGAGACCTATGTAGCGAAAAGGTAAAAATCCATTTAAAATTAGCTCACCTCACAGGTTAAGAAATATATATTGGATGTGACAAGCCATAACTTCCTCTCATACACTCCTACATAGACACATAATAAATCTGTTCTGACACCTACCTGCAGATGTAGTTTGTCTTGCAGGTTTCCTGCAGGGACAGGCAGTTGGATGTGTCCTTGTCCTCATAGGAGCATGCTGGGACAATGGTCTGGCGCCTGCGTTCCGAGCATGCTGAGTAATCTCCAGGTGGACAATTGCAAAAAAGCATCCCGTAACTGTGCTTGGCTGGCACCTTGTCGAAGAACTGGCGAAGGGCTTTATGGCACTTGCGCTTGTTGCAGACCTCAGTTGTGGAGACCCTGCTTGTGCATGGGCTAATGTAAGCTGAACGGTACTTTTTACACGTGTCATTCAGGTTGCAAGCCTTGGCTGCATTCAGGCAGTTGTTGTCTTTGCTAAAGGCAGCTTCACCTACACAACAGAGGGTATTTGAAAAACTTTAGGAATTAAGTCATGAAAATGAAATTATATATCAAAGATAAGAACAGATGACGGAGGCATATGCCTTGCCTTTGTCATGTAAAGTTATTAGGTATGTGGACTGAATGTTAAATGTGTTAAATATGTTAAATGGCAAATAGTTTATTACCTCAAAATATTGGCACACTGATCAATGAACAAGGCTGTAACAACTCACTGCTATCCTGGTGTTAATTTATTAATTAGAGTAATAACACAAATGACAAAGGAATCAGATACCATCTTTTAAATGCAGAATCCTTTTGGTTTTCTAAGATCTGCACAGTGATTTTGGTTAAATCTATTCATCTATCTATTGCTACTCAAGGGAAGGGCTGGGTGGTCAGGTGGTTAGCATTCATTCACAGTTAAAGAATTTTCAATTACATTTCCAAATAGGTTCCAAAAAGGTTCTTTCTGTTTGTAGTTTGCATGTTCTTCTTGGTCTGCATGTGTTATGTCTGGGATTTCTGCTTTTCTCTTAAAGTCGATAAACATGCTAGTAGGTAAACTGGTAATTCAAAATCGCCCTAGGTGTTTAAAAATGTGTCTGTTTGCATGCCCTGCGTTGGGCAAAAGTCCCCTCAAGACTGTATTGGAATGAACAGAATAACAAATGAATAGATTAATAAATTGTTTTAGATGCAAGAACACAGAAAATTGTGCAATACAGTAAGCCCACATGATTACAGAAATAATATTCTTCTTCTTAATGGAGAGGAGCTATTTTTCTTGATCTCATCTGATTACATGACCTCATTGTTCCCATTTATGTATTTTGAGCCTAAAGTAGACAACTGTATTTTTTTGCTCTTTGATATCAAAATACCTTTTTTGGCAACCACCCTAAAACAACTTTTATTTATTTTCCAGGCATCTGTTCATAGTTTGGGTGATATGCTGACTGACCTTCCTAATGACTACAATTTCCAGACTTTGAAGTGATCTTTGAAGTTAGGTCACATGCCATTCAGAGGAACTTAAACATGAAAGTACTGTGTAATATTGGTTATTATTAGATTATTGCTTTCACCCGAACTTTACAAGCTAGTTTCTTAACATGAAATGTACCATGATCCACAGAATAGCTTACTTGTAACATTGTAGAGGAATTCTCCTGAGAATATTTACAACTGACTTGACTTTGTATACACTATTTAAAATATAAATAAGATTTGGTTGATTGGTTGTTTTGAACAAGAATCTCTCTGTAAGTGCTGTACTTACTGCTTTACTAATTAAGCACACTCACTACATTAGGTAATTAGAGTTGTTGATGTAGAACTCAGCCTCACTGTTAATTTTCATGGGCCGATAAGTTGGATCTGAATTTAATACTGTACACACAAGCACATGTAGAAATGCAATGTTTTTTTTGTTTTTTTTTTATATCAAAACTGCATATGAATTTAATGAAATATAGCTAATATTTCAAAATAGCACAAAACATACATTATGTTTAATTTTGCCTTAAAATGTACTGTTAAAACCTCTGCTTTTGCACTGTTAAATAAAAGCTGTTGATGTTTGTTGGAATTTATATTAATATGGAGGTCATATATTGATGTAGAAAATGAAGAGCATGAACATATTCTTTTTATGTTTTTTAACCTTTTATAAATGATGGCAAATAGAGCAACTCAAAACAACTGACTTATGCTTTTAATATGTTTAGAAAATTAGATAAATCACTAATTCTACGAAAATATATTGTTCGCTAACATTAAGAAGCATTGCTGTTTTCAAGCCTATTGCAGCAGCTTTTGTGTTAGCTTGAAGAGTCATTTTCCCCCTGGCTATCACTACTACTCTGCTGGCACTGCTGTCTTTTATCCTCAGTCCAGAAGGCTGTACAGAATGTCTGGCTTTTTGCCATTCCACTCCAGCATGAAATGAACCATACATATCTCTGTTTGTGTGTGTGCATATGTTTGTAGGGTGTGTGCGCGCATCTGCATGTGTGTTTGTGTGCATGCACATGCCCTTGCAGTTGTGCGTGTTTTGGCAGCACGCTTGTGCAGCAGGGCGACGGGCTGTGCTCAAGCTGTGGATGTAAAATAATAGAGAGAATTAATATAGATTCACAATAATAAGTGCACTCCACAGCTGGCTTCTTGAGTGACTTTAGAGTGAAGTGGAAGCACAAAGTGCTGATGGAAGGCACCTGAAGCTCTGCTGAGTGGTGGCTAATAGTCTCACTGCTTATCCCCAGTTCCACCCCACTCAAATAAAAACACATGCTGCTGCTGCAAATCAAATCATACAAGGACTTGACCTTCATAATGGAGTTGATGCTGTCTTTCTCATTTGGGCCTTATCTGTCTTACAGCCTGTCTTTTTTTGTCTGTGACTTTGTGCATTCACTGTTAAATGTTGCTCTATTTTTCCCTGTCTTAATGCTTTTTTCTTGTTTCACTGCTTATTGGTACTGTTTATTTATGTATTTGATATTCATCTCTTACAAATATGCATAATTTTGCAAATAAATTAACGCCGTTGAGTTGATATGCTTTTAAGTCCCCGTCAATCGAAGCAAGTGCTACAGCACACTGGAAAATATTATAAATTCATTTTTTCTGTTTAATTAATCATCCTTTTGAGATTATTATTTCTCTATTTGTTTATTTGGGATTTTGCTATACCGTCAAACAATACCATAGTATGGAAATTTAGTATCTTGAATTTACTTTCTAACATTCATTCACACACTATATGGGGGCAATTTTAGATATTGCAATTTAGAGCAGTCAGTTTACGTGGAATCCATGTTTTTGGACTCTGTAAGGAAACCAGAGAACCCAAAGAAAACCCACACAGACACGGGGAGAACATGGATCCCCAGCGCTGAGTGGTGAATGTGCAAAACACTAAGCAAACCTGCTGCCCCACCGATTAACGCTTTAACGTCTTTAAAACAGGCACAGAAAGGGCTGGGCAATTAATTTTCTAAGGGGCTAAATTAAAAAAAAAGACTTTTGTGGAGGTTTACACTATCTTTGACATAGTGGGATAATTTTCCAAGTTACAAAATTGAGGTACTTTGATGTAGCAAAACAAAAATCAAATACTTAAAAAAAGAGCATTCCCTTAAAAAAGTACAAGTAAAGAAAAAACGAAGGAAATGGTAAATTATTTGACCAACAGACGTTAAATGTAAAATAATAAAATAGGTTTCTATTTTATTCACTTTTTAAAATTAAAAACCTGTTTTTGAATTAAAAAGTAAACTTGATTCTTTTTTTTTATCTACTTATCCTGAGCTAGACATAATTAAAAAAAAAAAGTCAACAGCTTGGACATGGTGGATACACAGACGAACATTTTTACAGCTGGGGCAATTTTATGCTGCCAGTTTATTTACCAGCATGGTTTTGGATTAGAGCTTTCACACTTGTAAAAAATATTTTCATAGTAAAAAGTTACTTTAATTAATAGTTGGATATACAAAAGTGTTAATTAAATTGTAAGCTAATATTGTAAATGATTAAATTCTTATAACCTTTTAACTAAAGTTTAATATTAAAACTTGTGAAAGTCATCTATGAAGTCATGGCAAAAGCACATTTTGGGTTTAAGAAGCGTTTTCTTAAGATGGCATTTTAAATTTCATAAAAAAAATTAATGGCCACTTGTACTTGCTAGTTTTTACCCATGAGGCCCTACTTTAATGTCCAAGCATGAACTGTTAGACACAGTTTAGTAATTAGCAAGAAATAAAGCCACTATTGAACTTAAATGAGAATAAAAAAGTGCTACAGCTGCACCTGCTCTTAGTAATAATTATAATACAATTGGTATCCCAAAATTTGTATTTCAAAAAAAAATAAATATTCACCCTGTTAGTGATCATATTCAACACATTGTTGAAGTCACTCATTATTGTGATTTTATGAAGTTCTTTTACATTTTTACAGTCAATAAATAATTTACTATTTACAGCAGCCTGGCTGCTAAACCCTCCCCTAAGTCTATAAAACCCCATGCCCCTTCTGCTTTCACTTGGCAGCATGGGAAGACTGCAGCAACATTTTAAAGCTTATGCTGCAGCTCTTAGCCACCACATCACAAAATGCTGTTCCAAAGTGAAGAGGGCATTGTACATTTGAAGTGAATTTGAGGATGTAAAATAATGTAAATGTAGCATTTTCTTTCCTAGGTTTCATGAAATAATTACAAAAGATGGGTCTCACTAGAAAAGCTTATTATGAGTTCTATTAGGCCGACAATTTACAAGTCAGCACTACAGTGCATTGCATCTGCAGCAGGTTTTAAAATATTGTTTTTGTTTGTTCACACTTTAAATGCACGATGTATGTTTATTCTATTTATTGGAGATGACCATATATTTTACATCGTTATATCAGTTTGTTATTCAAAAAAAATTAAGAAATTCCAGAGCTTATTACTATTCCTGTATAAAAGTATCTAAAAAAACATCACACTCTCTCCATAAGCACAAGTGACTAATAAAATGACCTGAAATGGGGTGTTCATTCTTTTCCGTATTGCAGTGCAATGTCCTTGTTTGCTTGCAATTTTAAACAATTTATTTTAATTTGTCAGATAGGACTGGAAACTCTAAATGTATAGACACCTGTAGAGCTTCATTTTTTACTATTGCAAATAGAACGGTCATTGTTATTTGACGTGAACTATTTATTAAAGAGCCAGATGAAAACCTTTTAGTACTCTGCATATATCTAATGTGTATGCACTTATCCTCATGAGTGGTTTCACATGGCTTTTTTTTCGTTTTTTCTGTATCTGCTTTGCTCTTTTCTCAAGATGCCATATAACATATTTAAAAGATTACCAGTCCCTTGTAACTTAAAGAACTATGTCAATGAAAATGACCATGTGGTGAGCTAATGTGCATAATGTTGAAGGAGTGTAAAGCAGTTCTTAAAGGAAATGACAAGAAATGTTGATAATTAAAAACTTGGTAAACCACTTTGTAGTTTAAAAACACTTGTGAAATTTTCTGAGTGTGTTATTTCTAAACATTAATAAATATGATAATAAATAAGAGATTGCATTAATGACTACATCTATTAATTTAACATGACGAGATCTGAGTGGTATTTTGAACTGAGTCTTACGGCTAATTAATTCATCTGCATCCAGTATACTCTGTAAATGTTAATATTAGCACCGTCTATGTACAGTCCCCATGTACTTCCAGTTCAGTTTATTCATAAGCACTTTATTGTGTTAAAGCAGCTATAATATTTTCTTATCTTGAAACACTCTAACAGCAAGCCAAAGCAACGTTGAAAAGAAAAACTGTAACATTTTACATAAATTTGGCATTAATGATGCATTACTAACACATTTCTAAAACTTAATAAAGATTTCATAATGCTTTATAATACTTGTAATAAATTGTAAATATCCATTGATGTACATAACCACATTTACATTTGGTCATTAAACAGACACTTTTATCCAAAGTGACTAACAAGTATCCCACTTAACAGTTGGGTTCAGAACACCGGGTTACACACAGATCTCTGGCGCATCTAGGGTTAAGGGTCTTGCTCAAGTATTCACATTGTTAACTTCAGTGGACCTGGGATTTAAACTGTTAGATTGCTAGCCCAACACCTTAACCACTGAGCTACCATACCCTTAACCACAATATGCCATGTGGCTTTATAACATTATAAACGTGAACCACGGGCCCTGATTAAATCGGGCACTTCCACTCACCTCACAACCTTCAAATTTGGCAGAGATATATAGGATAACCTCTACAGTAATATAGATATCAAAAATTCCCACGGGGGACCCACCAGGGGACCCAATTCAAAATATGGACCGTACTCTAGCGATTTGCGCATAGGTAGAGCACAGGGGATGATGCAAGGCGCTTGCATCCTCAATAAAAATGGACAATGAGTGTAGAAACAAATAGTTGTATCTAATAAAATGGCTAGTAAGTAAATACTACCTGCTTTCAATTTTTTACTTGGTCAGATAATGCTACTAATATGTTCAGCTTGTTAATGTAAGCCAAAAAGCTTGAAAATTCTGTTGTAACAAATTCTTGCTTATTTTTTTTAGCATTAAGCAAAGCATCTAAGGACATCACTCTGACAAGTCTAGCACTAAAAGCCAGAAAAAAAATACTGAATTTCCTCAGAAGAAAATCAATATTTTTATAGAAAGAAAATCATGGTGGGATATAGGCTTTTGGCAGTGTTTTAACAATCTCAGTCTAAGGACACAGTTGTACATGATTCTTATGTTAGTGTCTTTTAAATGTGCTGAAAATGTTTGCAATTCTTGCAAACATATTAATGGAGATGAGGTACTTCATACCATTGTATAATTATTATCTGTTAATGTGTTATATATGTTTGAATGTTAATTTTAAATGCTGTTGCACAGTCCAGGGCTCAAAAAACACCTTATTAGTAAAAATGCAAAAACAATTAATCCTCACTAAAAACATTTTAAAATCAACCCCCACAATCATTTAGTCATCATCTTCGGTTGGGTGGGGGAGGGGGGGTGTTTCGGGTGCTGGGCAGACATACCCAGAGCAGGGCCCCATCTATCACTGGGCACATACTCACTCACACAGCTACACACGAACACACTATATGGGGCAATTGAGAGCCCTATTTTAAATAAATAATAATGCTTCATGCAAAGGTTTGGGCAACCCCGTTTAAACCATACCATTCATTCATTCATTATTTTCTGCATAATCCTCTATTAGGGTAGCGGTGGGATTCATCATGCCTATCCAGGGGACAATGTCTTGGGCGCTGGGAAAGTACACCCAGGACAGGGTGCCAATATATCACTGGGCAGACACTTACTCTCACACAAACTATATGGGGCAATTTAGAGTAGCCAGTTTACCTTGAATCCATATTTTTGGACTGGGGGAGGAAACCAGAGAACCTGGAGAAAACCCACGCAGACACAAAGGGAACATGGAAACTCCACCCAGATTGGGATTTGAACCGGTAATCCTCAGTGATGAGAGGCGAACGTGCTAACCACTAAGCCATCGTGCCGCCCTTAAACCATACCAAAATTTATATAAATGATGTTTTAATAAAAGTCATGTAACAAATCTTAAACTTTTTAACACAATTTAACACACAATTGCTGTTAGTTGCAATACTGGGGGAGTGGTTAATATAAAATATAATCAATGCCATTTAAATTTAATGGCACATTATAGTATTGAAACAAAACTGATTTCTGCTCTATTGTGCCGGTTTAAAAAAAAAAAAAACATACACCTAGCCATAGTTTTTTGTACCTTCATATGCTTTCAACTTTGTGACAACAGTTTAAAAATAGACCCTTTTCAGTTCCAGCATTAATAATCATGGTTTGGTGTTTGGTTATTTAGCCGTGAGCTGTACCGCATCGAGCACCTTTAATTCTACCTTCAATTTTTTTGTTGTAGCAAAAAGTAATTATGCCATGACATATAAGGATTCAGCTTGGTGCATGTCAAAAAAATGAACACATAAAAAAAATCAACAAAACATTTAAACAAGAATGTCTATCCACCAGACCACGCATGGCCATTACTTGTAAACAAAATAAAAACGAGTTTAAAAGTTCACCCGTGTTGAACAGAAAAAATGTCACCTTGCATTTTTGCAGAGGCTTCTTCAGTGTTTACACTAAATGTCTACAATATAATATGCTTCATATCTCTATAATTATAAAGTATATTATACCTAATGCAGTCTAGAGTGTGCATTTTCTAGCTATGTTGTCTGTTGATTTTCCAGAAGTCATTAAACCATTTTTGCTTCAGGTTTAAAATATAGCACTGTTTCTTCATTATAAAAATAATTAGCTTGTAATGCTGCTTGATATTTCCTTTTTTAATCTTACTGACTGCCAAGCGTTGGTTGGTTTGCTTTCACAAAATGCATGGTGTCAATACCAATGCTGGAAAATGAGACTGGAAATTTAATTGCACTTCTAAACAATAATTGCTGAAAGGACCCTTTTCAATATAAGGTATAATCTATTCATTGTACAGCTTTGCTGAGATTCATGGCTGTGCAGGAACATGACTTGAGTAGAGTTCCCTCTAGCAAATTACAAAACATTTTGTATGAAGTATAACTTGTCTGCAGACAAACTTTAAAAACAAAGAACAAATGTGTTTTATGTTGGAAATCATGAGCTACAGCGTTTATAATTTATCGATAATAAAATAGAGTCACAGTCAAAACATGATAAAATAAAGTAATAAATTAATATTACACCACCAGCTTTTTTATCTTGAAACAAAGAGTAGTTTCACAATAATGATTATTTTGGCTAACAATTATTTACTCTCAATAAATATATATTTGAAATAGTCACAATATTGCTTCTCTTATCTTTTCAGGTTATTTCTGGCAGGTAGGTAGGCTCTCATTTTAATGAGTTTCAGTGCAAGCAAGCTGCAATTTCCTACAAAACTACAAAGATCCAGGCCTTGTTGGAAACCTGACATGAGAAATATATTGACTTTGCGCTTACTACATTAACAGAGGCTCTGTTGTTCATGAATACTTCATGAAGCGTTATGAATGTTTTATAATGCATTATGAATACCAGATGCATAGAAAGTGTTACGAAATACTGTATATTTGCTGTGTATTAGTGATAACTCATTGTCACATTTGCACAACACTATGAAACACATTAATCGGTCCTTATGATGAACGATATAGACATTTAATCATTGGGGTTGTTACGGATTGTTATGTATGTAAATTGTCCTGCTAAGTGATAAAATAATTTTAAATGCAGCTGTTTGCATTCACTGTGACATACTCTTGTAGGATTTTAACTTGAGACATTTATTGGAATAATTGTACAGTATATCTGAAAAAAGGCCCTTACAATAGCAATTAGTAGACAAGGCATTTTTGTTGATTATTTTTTTGGAAATGGATACTGTGATAACTCTATCCCGTTTTTCATTAAGCCTCAGGATTCCATTAAAGAAGTTGCATATTGACCTGTGTTCCGATGCTTGCTTCATTATCCAAAGATATATGTTACAACGGAATGTATATATTCTGTGCCAGATGTCCCATAAGGCATAGTCATTGAGTAGAAGGATTAGGATCAGTTACCTATTGTTTTACATGAACCCATTTTCTTTCTACATGAACAAATTAAGTGTGGAATCGATTAAACACCACTGCTTCTAGAACATGAATTACAGTCCAGCATTTAAACACACTTGTTTAATGCCATTAAATATTAATATATTTGTTGCCCTGTGTATCCTAATTTAAAAGACCTATAAAATTTAAATGGCTTTCTTATACCCCCAAGTTCTTATCTTCATTTAGAAAACAATGGCTATTAATATTCATTAAAACACAGCACCACCAGGTCTTCATTTACATCATTTGCAGTAGACGACTACAAAATGATGGTGTAATTATATAATTGGAACTGTTTAGTCTAGAAATAAAAAACTTTGTGAATTTCTGCACTACTGAATTTAAGTAATTTTATGTATTTATGTTTTGGTAATTGGCAAATAAGTATTGTGAGAAGATTTAAATGAATTGAAGTCAATTGAATAGAATAAAAGAACATGAATTCAATGCTTATCTTTAAACTACAAATAATAAATGTGAATAAAGTATATATTTGCCATGTTTTATATTTTTTTTATTCATTTATTCATTTATTATATTTCGTTTAATCCCTTACGAGGGTCACAGGGGTTCCCCATGCCCATCCAGAACATCTCGGGCACTGAGCAAATACACCTGGACAAGGCACCAATCTATAACTCACACAAACAGACTGTAAGAAGCTTGGCGCTTCTTCCCTGTTTGGTTTTGTTAATTAACTTCAATTTATGTTTAATTAGTTAATTAACTGTCCTCCTTGTTTATTGGTTTACGTT
>JAOUQT010000047.1:9079741-9089933 GCA_025769995.1 Xyliphius kryptos
AGAGTTAGACACGATCAACTATCTAATGGACAATTCAAACACAATTTGTGAAGAGAGCAAACAGAAACTCCGGCAGAAATGTGCTGCCCCATTGACGCGCATGGGGAGCATTTGGGGGTTGGGTGCCTTGAACTTCGGCCATGGCTTGCCTATATTTGTAGTCTTATATATAATAATATCAAAGCAGAAGTCAATAAAATAATCATAATAAAATGGCTGTATTTGTCTTTATAAATATATTAGTATGTGCCTGTTAGCTATAATGTTTATATAGGGAGAACTTTTTTGTGAATCTTAATTCATCTTAGCATGTTAAATAAATACTTTCAGCCAATTTGTATTCCAAAAGAAAGATCCAGTAAATCAGTGCAAACATACTTTATGGATGAAAGCGAAGGGGTAATGCCTCAATTTTTTGTCAAATATAATAAAAGTGAAGTTAAGTAAGGGCATCACAGTGGCATAATGGATAGTGCTGTGGCCTCACAGCAAAAAGTTAGCATTTTTGCGTAGGTTTTCTCCGGGTGCTCCGGTTTCCTCCCGCATAACAGAGACATGCATGATAGGTTAACAGGTGTCCCTCAAATATTGCCTGTTAGTGTGTGAATGTGTGTAGGCATGCACCCTATGATGGATTGGCACACTGTTTAGGGTTTGTTCCTGCCCTCGTGGGATAAATAAGAAGGAAGTGAAGAATTCTGATCCAGCACTGCCAAGTTGATAATATTACTCTTTCTAGTGTTTGGGCTGAGGGCAGTGGGGGGTGTTCGTGTGTAGACCTGTTGAGGTTCATTACCGTTGCACACAGTATGGTAACGGGAGTCTGAGAGAACTGTAACCCCTAGGAACAAATCGTGATTTTATTTAATTTAGTGTTAGAAATGCTGAGTTAAGTCTTTTCTACTTAGGTTAAAAATGCAGGCAATTTTATAACAGATGTGCCCAATATGGCAGTTTAGCATTTTTCAAAAGCCAAATTGAATTGATGTCAATCTGGGGCTTGTTTTAATAATGCCAAGTGCAAACTACAGAGCAATTCGAGCACCTTCTGTCGTGAAATTATATTTTTTTGAGATGTATAAACAAGGGCATTGTGCTGTGAGAGTGCTTTAACATGGTATAGGCTAGGTTGGTGGAGCTGGACTAGTGCTAAATCATGCTCATGTTACTTCCTATTTTGGGTATTCTTGTCTGTGTCCTTCCTTGTCTGTGTTGCCTTTCTTCAGGATCTTTGGTTTCCTTCCACCTCACAAAAACATGTCAATATGTGAACTGGTGATTCTATTCCTGCCTCATTCCTAGGGGTTTTTATATACAGCATGGCAGGTGACAGTGCAATATGTTTATAATAATAACGTCAGTGAACTCGATGCATTTATACTGCAACTGCAATACTTGGATATGTTATTTTTTATGTTTAATAGACATATTATGTTCTCTTTAGAATTGATCATATGTTAGAGACGGGCTAAAAAGGTTCAAACGTCTGTATTTTCATGTGATTTCTAACATCTGTTTTAATGTTTTTGGCATAATTCATTGTCGCATCTACTGTCAATTCAGTCTTTCTTTAGCTCATTTAAAATGCTAGTATAATAATCCGCTAGAGCATCGTCAGTACAGAAAACTATGTGAGAACAGCCATTTAATCTGATTGTTACACCCTCCGTCTCTCCCTCTGGCTGTCTGTCTTATGGATTTTTTTCTCTCTGACCATTATACTTCAAAAAAATCTATACACAATACATTTTAAATATAATGTACAAATTATCTCTGGTGCATATTACACATCCCCTACCTCCATTTTAGCATGGCTTGGATGTAATTATGTCAATCACAGCGCTGCTAACGAACATAAGCATCATCTTAGATCAGCTCACCCCGCTCAAGATGATGGCTGTTTTCCGTGCAGATTCATTTTCATCCTGTTTTGTGTACTCAGTGCGATCAGGAATTTGAACACATTAACATATTTGAGACATGAGAAAGAATGCCTTGCTGACAGAGAGAACAGGATCAAATGTGAGATGTGTTAGCAGATGGCAGACTGAGGCAGAAAGTGATGCAAGCAGAAGAATATCTACCAGATTCCTTAGCAATAAAAAAATGGGGTGTTTTGAATGTATACCTAGTACATACAGTATGTATGTAGGTGTGAAAAAAAGCTGTGTATGTGCATTTTACACTGGTTTGTACTATTCATTAGATAGTAACCTAGCAACAACACGGCAGGAGTTGCAAATGTTACATAGCACACATCTCTTCACAAATGTGATCTCCTGTCTCTTCTCTGCATTTCAAGGCCATCCTCTCACTCTCTGTCTCTCTCTGGCTCTCGTGCCTATGGTGAACTCAACATCCTTTCTACATTCTATCATGAGAGGTAATTTTGTATATATATATATATATATATATATATATGTATATATATATATATATTCTCCTAGCTGTGAATTATGAGCCCAGCAAAGCCTCCTCCAGCTTCACATATTGCTTTAAATCTAACACTCGGCTGAAAGATCAAGTCTTGTGCTACAAAAGGAATATAATAAAATAAATAAATCCTCATATTCCTTTTGTTTCATTTGTCTCTGATTTGTATGTCACGTCAGGCGATAACTCCAGCACTGCTCTGTAGATTGTGCTTTCATGCCTGAATATTGCTCATTTCTATTAGCTTTAAGGTAAAACTGGCCATTTCTGATTAAAAAAATATATATTTCTGGCAGTTATGGCCATTTCTACTATAGCTATAACTACTAAAATATATAATAAGAATATAATTACACTTATAAAATGTCCGAACCATCTCAGTCTTCCCTCTCTAACTCTGTCTCCCAGTTTTCCAACTAGTGCTGTTCCTCTGATGTCCTCATTCATAATCCTGCCCAAGCTGGTCACTCCTAAAGAGAACCTCAACTTCTTAAGTTCTGCCATGTCGAGTTCTGCTTCCTGTCTTTTAGTCAGTGCCACTGTCTCCAAACCATACAACAAAGCTGGTCTCACTACTCTAAGGTTCTTTGAGTGCAATATGTTACATTAATGAACATTTCTGAATTCACATGTCAAATACAACATCTACTGTATACATATTATCAAGTATTTCACTAATCTATTTGAATTAAAGAAGAAAAACATAATTAGTATTAACATGTTGAATCATAATATAAAATAATCATCTCTTTTAATTAAGAAACTAATGTATATATTATAGTGAACTGAATCATTTCAAAAAGCTACTCAATCATACTCAATGTCCTGAATCGGTCCATTTTTAAATACATTGTTTCTGAATCATATCATACCACATGTATCGAGACATGTATTGGACCATCATTTATAGGAGAGATGCACACCCATAGTTAGTAACCCATAGTTGTAACCGGTCACAGACATTATTTCACTGGACTGCTGCCAGAACACAAATTGTTGGAATATGTGTGAAAAGCAATTGTTCCAAATTGCCTAGCTGTTTGCTTCAGTCTTGATTTTATTAATTCGAAGGTCTGCTATTATGTTAAAAGAAATAAATTATTTTAACCAGACAATTAGACATTCCTTTATTAAATCATTTCTTTTCTTCCGCTTAATACAAACAGGGTGCACCACTGCCCACCTGGAAACTCTGGGTGCAAAGGCAGGAATATCCCTAGACAGGGCGCCAATCCATTGTAGTGGACACACCCACATACAGGCACACACATAATTTACTAAACTAGGGGCCACTTTAGATACAACAATTAACCTAGCATGCATGTCTTTGGAGAGAGGAAACTGGAGCACATGGACAAAACTATCACGAACATGGAGAGAACATGCAAACTACACACTGAAATTTCCAGATTCATGCCACTATTCCGCCGCAATTAGACATTCTCTTTTTACATTTTATATATTTTACAAGCAAAAAGATTTATACCCTTTCAGTGAGTAAGGCGTAGTAGTTTGGATCTAGCATCTTTGCAAAACATAGCTGAACATTTTTCCTACTAGCTGTTGTGTTAAGGCCAAAAAAAGGACTTCAGCAGTTCCAGTTCAATTACATAGAAGCATACATACAGGTGCTGGTCATAAAATTAGAATATATTGAAAAAATTGATTTGTTTCCATAATTCCATTCAAGAACTCTGTATATTATACTCATTTATGACACACAGACTGAAGTGTTTCAAGTGTTTATTTCTTTTGATCAATTGTAAGTGACAACTGAAGAAACACAGATTTTTTTCAGAAAAATTAGAATACTGTAAAAAGGTTCAATATTGAAGACACCTGGTGCCACACTCTAATCAGCTAATTAACTCAAAACACCTGCAATGGTCCCACAATCTAGTTCTGTAAGCTCCGCAATCATAGGGAAGACTGCTGATTTGACAGTTGTTCAAAAGACAATCACTGACACCTTGCACAATCATGGCAAGTAACAAAATGCCATTGCTAAAGAGGCTGGCTCTTCACAGAGCTCTGTGTCTATAAACATTAATACAGAGGCGAGGCGAAGATAAGGAAAAGATGCAGTAGAAAAAAGTGTACAAGCAATAGGGATAATCGCACCCTGGAGAGGTGAAACAATTAAAAATGTAGGGCAGATTCACAAAGACTGGACGCTGGAGTGAGTGCTTCAGGAACCACCGTGCACACACATATGCAAGACATGGGTTTCAGCTGTTGCATTCCTTGTGTAAAGCAAAAGACAGCATCAGAAGCGTCTAAAGACAAAAGGTACTGGACTGTTGCTGAGTGATCCAAATTTAAGTTCTCTGATTAAAGTAAATCTCTCATTTCCTTTGGAAATAAAGGTATCGTCTGGAGGATAAGAGGAGAGACACATAATACATGTCACTTGAGGTCTAGTTTTAAGTTTTCACAGTCAGTGATAGTTTGGGGAGCCATGTCATCTGCTAGTATTGGTCCACTGTGTTTTCTCTGTCCAAGGCCAATACAGTTGTCTACCAGGAAGTTTTAGAACACCTCATGCTTCCTGCTGCTGACCAACTCTTGGGAGATGCTTATTTAATTTTCAGGACTTGGTACTTGCAGACAGTGCCAAAGCTACAAGTACCTGGTTTAAGGACGATGGTATCCCTTTTCCTAATTAGCCAGCAAACTCACCTGAACACTATAGAAAGTCTATGGGGTATTGTGAAGAGGAAGATGTGACACACCAGACCCAAAAATGCAGTACAGCTGAAAGCCACAATTGGCAGAACCTTGGCTCTCATAACACCTCAGCAGTGCCACAGAATGATTGGCTCCATGCCACGCCACATTGCTGCAGTAATTCGGGAAAACGGAGCCCCAACTATGTATTGAGTGCTGTATATTCTGATCCTTTTCATGTTCATATTTTTTTCAGTTGGGAAGCATTTCTAAAAATCCTTTTTTTGTATAAAGTAATATTCTCATTTTCTGAGATACTGTATTTGGGTTTATTTATTAGTTGTCAGTTATAATCATCAAATTAAAAGAAATAAACACTTAAAATATATTAGTTAGTGTGTAATGAATGAATATAATATACAATTTTTACTTTTTGAATGGAATTACTGAAATAAATCAACTTTTTCATGATTTTCTAATTTTATGACCAGTACCTGTCTATACGAAGTCAGATGCACAACTCAGTCTTTGAAGGCAAACAATAAGCAAAACTGCTTTTGGGATACCCTGGGGCAATTAGTTAAAATTGGACAGAGCTTCTCTACACTGGTGTGACAGAGAAACTCGATACTGCTTATCCCTCCGGCTAAAAGCTGTGCTTGCCACTTTCTGTGAGCCAGAAGAACAAATAAAGAGCTTAGACATTAGCAATAAGGCTGTGAGTCAGAACATCTTGTTAATAAAAGTCCTCTGCCATGCACATAAAAGACCCCATGTATCTAAATGACAGGCACACTTTCAGACGAAGCTTGTTTCGGTTGGCAGGGTGGCGCAATGGATAGTGCTGTGGCCTCACAGCAAGAGGACCCGGGTTCAATCCCCAGAGTTATCTTGTTCTTCCCGTATTCACATGGGTTTATTCTTGGTGTTCCGGTTTTCTCCCACAGTCCAAAGACATGCATGTTAGGTAAACTGGAGATGCTAAATTGTCACTGTCACTGTACGTATATGACTTGAGATGTAAAACACACTCACACTTCTACAGACAATTCCTGTCACTCATAGTGCTATAGTGCTATGGCTTCACAGCATGATGATGCCATGTTTGAGCCCAGAGTGGGGTGACTCGGGAAATTTCTCTGTGCTGTTTGGATGTTCTTCCCGTCTTTGTGCGAGTTTTTTTCCTGGTACTTCAGTTTCCTCCCACACTCCAAAGACATGCATAATATGTTAATTGCTGTCTCTAATTTGCCAGTTAGTGTGTGACTGTTTGTGTTCCATATGATGGATTGTCTGTCTAGGGTTGCTTCCGCTTTCACGCCAGAGTTGCCGGGTGGACACCGGCTTCCATGCGACCCTAAAACTAGGATTAAGCAGGTATTGATTAAGTATTGAAAATGACTGAATGAAATGCGTGTTGCTGATTATGATTGTCTTCAGAAGTGTGTAATAATTTTTCAGCTCTTTTCAAAATGTTGGTGATAATTATGAGTTAAATGCATGTTAAAATGTATGTTTTAACTTTTGAACAATGTCACCGTGAGAAAAAAGAGTAGTATGAACGCTGGTCTGATTTTGTTCTTGTCCAGTCTGTAGATTTATATAAGCATTAAATGTTGTGTCATCCCTCAGCCCCAAACCTGAAAGACACTTTTCGATCTAATTTCCATTGGGAATGATTTTGCAACCACATGCCTTACGGTCAATCCAACTCATGAATATATTTGTGTGTGTACATGTGTGTGTGTGTGTTTAAAAACAGATCAGATCTGGTACATAGACAAGCCGAAACAAAAAATTCAAATGGCATAATTTTGTGCTATTTATCATTGTAAGAAATCCCTTCATTATGTAGCTGAAAGGGAAAAGTCAAAACATGCAATCATTCTAAAAGATTTGCTCTATTGCACAGCATATTTTTTAGTTGTCAGACAGAATAAAGTATTGCACATTCATTATGTTTGCTCCATGGCTCCGCTTTAGGGAACAACCTTACCCAATCCCCCGCCGACTTTTTGACAGTTTACCCATTATCTCTCTTACCAACATTTTTGTATTATTAGATGATGTATCTCTCTCTCTCTCTCTTTCTCTCTCTCTCTCTGTCTCTCTGTCTCTCTCTCTTATATCCCACACTCTTACACATACACACATGTATTTAAGCACCTAGCAGTCGTGTGCAATTGGCTTATGTATCTAGTGTGAAATCCAAATGAGATCTGTGCATCACATGAGCCAGGCACTGCAGTGATAAAGATAAATTGACGAGGTGATGTAAAAAACTGCCCGACTGGTTATTTGTAGTTACTTCCTGAGCTAATCCAGTGCAGCCCCACTCGCATGACTCTTCTGTATGGCTTCCATGGTGCTATTCCACACTGCGGCTCTAAGCTAGATAGAAATGTAGTGCCAACTCAGCAATACATCATATATTCATACTCCATATGTCACGTGTTCTGGCCTGGATGAAATACGACTTTGAAATAAACAGAGCAATAAGTCAATTGTCTATGGAATAGTTTGGACGTTTGCTGAATAACATTAAATTAGTATTAGTACTAGTACATTTTCTTAGTACTAAAATAAAAAAACAAATGACACTTTTTATATATTTTTTATTTTATATACTTAATATGTAATTTCTTGTTTTAATCGGTTTAATCAGATGTATTGCTTCATTCTTTTAGAGCTGTATGTTAATGCAGGGTGGGCCATTTATATGGATACATACATATTTATACATTTATTTCATTTTGTATATAAAGTTATTAATTAATAGTTAGTGGCAGGGAAAAATGAAAAGAAAAAATATATAAATCACAAACTAATCCCAGCCAATAAAACGTACTGATTTTGCAATTTGTGTCTGAATAACAAATGGACAATTTTGTGATTAAGGTAATTTGTAAAATGTAATAAATGGGGATTTAAACCTGCAGTTTCAGCACAGTGTTTATTTCTGCTGATATGTGCAAGAACATATGAATTAATTTGAGTCTTGAGACTTAACAATTAGTGAATAATAATAAATTTGTTGTTTTCTACAATAAAGCCATGCCTTTGTAATTACTGCTCTTTTATTGCTGCTGGCAAAAAAAAGGGACAATAGCACAAATTCTTTTCATTGACGCTGATTTGGTGCGTGACCAGAACAGATCGATGAAGTAGTACAGTTTAAAAACATAAAGCAATTGTACAAGGTCCAATAGAAAATGACTGCATCTAAATTCCTATAAAAAAGCCATTCAGTGACAAATAAAGTCATTTCATGTAATCTTTTAGCAATGCTTTACATTGTACCTCTAGCCGACCAAAACAGATTAGCTAATGTATTGATTTAAAGAAAGAATGAAGAGCTTGTGTTTATACTACAAATAAGACACCATGAAATCCCTTTCGAATGCATCCTCATGTCATGGAAATGCTGGAAACAGCATTAGTGCTGCTCTGGACTATAAATCCATGATCTTGCATGTCCATACACATAAATTCGCATGCACACACATACACACACACACCTTGCCATGCCCACTAAAACAGCTATTATCAATGCAGTGCTTTTCCTGAAGGTAATGCCCATAGATTATTTCCTATAGGGGAAGCAGGGTGGCACAGTGGATAGTGCTGTGATGCCTCCGGGTGCTCTGGTTTCCTCAGTCCAAATACGTGCACGCTAGGTAAATTGGAAATGCTAAATTGTCATTAACTTTTATATAGATATGTGAGTTTGTCTATAAGATGAAACCTGCGTATGAGTATGACCTTGTTCCTGTAATTAAAAATCGTCGTAGGCTTGTCGTTAGGGAACCAGACTTGCGACCAGAAGGTCCCTGGTTCAATTCCAAGTACTGAAAAGTCATGCCTGAAGTGCCCTTGGGAAAGGCACCTAACCTCTAGTTGCCCCCCAGGCGCTGTGCTGGCTGCTCACTGCTCCAGGCCTGTGTGCTCACTTTATCTGTGTATTTGTGTGTTTCACTGCACGGATGGGTTAAATGCAGAGGACCAATTCCTCTGTGTGCAAACATAGTGGCAAAATGTATCACTTTCAAAAATGGCCACTGGTGCTGAAGATGAGGTTAAACAATAAATAAATAAATAAATAAATAAAACAAATATTTCACATAGGGCAACGATTCTTAACCTGAGAGCTGTGGCGTAGTCCCTAAGCATCACAAATGTATTTTTTTCTCTGTGTATTTTATTTTTAAATATTTTTGAACTATTACTTTACATGTATGCTCTACTGAGTAGCTCTGTGTTCTATTAGGTGATTATGCCAGAAGGGAGGGTTGGCAAGTGACCACTATGCTTGCGGCACTTTTATGAGGTAAGTGAAAACTTTAATACTATTTTTGTCTGATGTACATTTTACTAGTGTACTTACAGGTTTAAGATGACTTTAGGATGGATATTTTTAGTGGACCTGGCAACACCGGAGCACACTGGAAAAAAGCACTTACAACCTTCTGATAATATTGGTTTTATGTGTGGTGAGGTTGAGTTCACGAAATATTTTTATCCTAATAAGTGGTCCCACGGTATAAAAGGTTAAGAACATCTGCTATAAGGTATACTAGTTGCCACCTTAGTGGACAAGTAGCAGTAACTCGGTTTTTTACCCAATGTTTTCACTTGAGGAACAGATGGGCTGTGGTCATATATAAGAGACAATTACAGCTTTAGTACAGATGGACACTCATCATACACACACCTTGCAAATGACATGCTTTGTGAATTGTCCCAGTCATTAACAAGCCATTTAATTATTGCTATTTTTGGATTTTGATCTTGTTGCAGTGCTCTAGTTTTTGCTTTTCCTGCATTGTTTGTCATTTGCAAATTGATCGTCCATTACCTTCTTTACCTTTATTACCTTCGTGTTCTGACTAGGGCTAGAGGAAATAAAACCTTTTCATGCACTTGGACCTGCCTTTACCCGCCTGCTTCTAAATATAAATGCTACACTGCAAACAATACTACATCTACAAAGCCGATTCTAAAAAAGTACAAAATAATGATATTGTATTTACAATAGAACATAGACAACATATCAAATGTCAAAAGTAAGACATTTTAAAATATTGGCTCATTT
>JAOUQT010000047.1:9131283-9144778 GCA_025769995.1 Xyliphius kryptos
AATTGATGCTGTATTGGCCGCAAAAGGAGGCCCTACATCATACTAATAAATTATTGTGGTCTAAAACCAGGTGTTTCGGTTTCATTGTCTAACCCCTGTAGATAGAAGCCACTATGCAGGGAAAGCAGATTTTTTGCCATTCTCTGAGCAGCTGCATCTGAGCACAATAAACTTTTGAATCTAGATAAGTGATTTAGACATATATTTGGATATTCACATTTATTTATGGGGCTTTTTAGTTAAAATGAATTGTCTCTTGCAACTTTCTATCCGGAATAAAACAGAAAATACTACTAGTAATATGCTACAGTGTCACATTTAATTGTTACCGATCTTTACATTAATTTGAATATAACCAAAGACAGCATGAGTAAACACAAATTGCAGATTTTAAATGATATTCCATTCATTGACTTTGAAGATTCATTCATAACCAGCATATGTTATCCATGTAACAATCCATGCCACAGTTTGCAACCAAAGGTGTGTACTTTTACATGAGCATGGAAGTGTTAGGATCACTCTACTTTGCAGAACTGTTTTAACTGCATTGGAAGGTTTTTGAGCATGAACTGTCACAGCATCTTAAAAGGAATCAGGTCAGCTCATAGATTTTGCCGTTTCGATAAATTTGTCTCTTTTGAGCTGTTCAGAGGAAGAATTGCATGTGTGCATTTAGATCATTTTCCTGAATCTAAACTTTAGTTCACAACCTGACAGACAGATATTTTGCTCTAGGATTTTCACACAGAGAACAAAATTCATAATTTCATCACTTATGGTCCTGCAGAATAAAAGCACCCAGGACATCACTCTGAGCATCACCAACATATTTGACATTAGGCAAGATGTTTATTGAATTTCAGAAAGTTGCACCTGTGTTTTGTGTCTAGTGTGAGATGAGTTTTTTTAGTGAGCAGTGATTAATTCCTTGCAACTCATTCATGGATGCTATTTTTTCTTGTGTAATACTTATTGTGCAATTTTGTACACTGACCATAATTAAAGCAAATGAAGCCTGAAGCTCTAGATATTTGTCTGTGTCGATATGCTCTTGGTGAACTTTTGATGGCCTGCCTGTTCTTCCAATTCCAATATGTCTCAATTTGTGGCTAATGGCTCTCACTTTGGTTTGCTCAAGTTTCAGATCATTAGCAATGGCTTTGTAACCCCTTCAAGGCTTGTAGATTTCAGTGAGTTTGTATATCTGTATTTAAATATAGAAAATGTGCTGCTTTTTGAGACCTTCTAGCCTTCCTTGCCAGACAGGTTGTATTTACGTGATGCTTAGATTCTCTTTGCATTCATTGCTAATTGCAGCTCATGAACTAAACATACAAATCCATGGCTTCTCCATGACCCTATACTAGGATTAAGTGTGTATAGGAATGAATGAATGAATGAATGAATTTAGTAGCTAACAAATACATGTTCACATGGGTAATTAATATACACAGGTCAGCTAGTTGTTGAAGGTTTGCTGTGGCACCAAGCATTCACATGTAGAGTTTTTAAATCCATTAGCTTTCCAAGTGTACCCCAGTGATTGAGAACATATTTGTGGTTGTTCATATTCTCCCACAAATACAGACAGAGATTTTGAAATTTGACAGAAAACCTTTTTTCAACCCTTGCATTCTTGTGTCTGCAGGTATTATTTTGTCTCACTGCCATGAAAGAATATTGTTGCAATGAAACTGAAATGAACTTATTCCGCAGTATGGCAACTCTTCTTTAGGATCAGGCCAAACTGATATATTTCACTCCCCATGCTCTAATGAGCCTTGGATGTCCATAACTCTATAACTATTGGTTCACTGCTTGTCTCTCTTTGGTGCTCGGATCCATTGGTCTATCAATCAAAAGTAGGCCCTTGTCAGAACCACTCAAATTTTTACACTTGACCTTTTTTCTTTTTCCATTATGTCAATTTCAAGAACCTTCTGTTCCTGCTGACTCACCCCTGGACAGGAGCCATTGCAACTAGATAATTCAACTAGTTTTTTTTATTTATTTGTGGTTTTAAAGTTATGGCTAATCAGTTTAGGTTGTAAATAAATCTTGAATGTTAATAAGTGGAATAATTTTGTGCTTCCTCTTGTTTTCTTAAATATTTGTTTGATAATCTGAAAAAAAACTGAAGAAAACACTGTCCACTGCTTTATATTATTGAATTATTGGTTTAGTTTTACCTCATTGTAATAACACCATAAATAACATTCACATTTACACACACATTTTATATCTTAATTTTATATCTTAATTTTATATCTTAATTTCTAGTATCAGCTAGTATTCAGTTTTATGTAAAATAACACACAAGTACAATATCTCACGTGTTTTTGTCATTAAATACCAAATACAAATATTGCACATGCACAGAACAAACAAAAAATAAAAATACCATAAAAATAAAAGTAATCAAATATTTTATAACTTAGCAGGTGCAAACTTAAGGAGCGTCGGGTGCATGAAGAAGCATAAGTAGGGGCAAGACTAAGCAGAGATTTAAAAACAAATATCTGAAACATTACAGTACTAAAATTAAGTGAATGTGCTTTAACATATGTCTAATATGTTCTCAAGGTTTTGTGCAGGTCAATACCGTGGCAGCAGAATTCTGCACATACAGAAATCTATTTAAATTTATGTGGGAAAGCCATACAATACTATAGTAGTAGTAAATTTTGGATGTGACAAATGCATAAATGCTTAAACTATTCTATAAATTAAAGAACGCTGTCTTACATATATTTTTAATGTGCGGTTAAAATGACTGCATAGTATCAAAGATGACACCCAAATTTCTAACCTGACAGTCATTGTTGGTGCAATCAGATTAGCTTCAGACTCAGGTTTTCATTCAATCAAACCCTTACATCAGTTACCTCAGATTGTAAGATGGTTTGGGACATATATATATAAATCTGATCATCATCAGCATAACTGTAAATCCACATCCCACATATTCAAATAATACGAAGAGGGAGGGAGCATGTAATATAATAAGAGAAATGGGCCAAGCACTGAACCATGGGGAATACCTTGAGATTCTTTCAGACCTAAAACTCCCAATTGAAACAAACTGTTATCTATCTGCGAGGTAGAACTGGAACCAAGAAAGAGCAGTACCATTTATTCCAATCAGATTAGTTAGTAGATTAGTTAGGGTTAGTAACATGCTATGACAAACCTTATCAGAAGCTGCAATAAAGTCTAATAATATCAATAGGTTCAACATTCCCTAGTCAGAAAATCATCAACAAATCATCCACCCTAACCAATACAGTTTCTAGGCTATGGTTCTACCCGAAGCCAGACTGAAACACTTCAAGCAGTATATATTATTTAAAATGATCAGTTAGCTGAGAAGCAACAGTCCGCTGTAGTAATTAAGCCAGAAAATTTCCAAAGTTCTAAGGGTCTAAGCCAGGTTTTTTTAGAACTGTGTTAACAGCAGCCAAATTAAAACTGACTGTGACCAAACCTGAACTAAGAGATGCGTTATTGACCTTAGTAATAAAGGGATAAATAGCAGAAAGATTTCACCTACTGATATAAAATGGGATCTAGCAGATATGTAGTAGCTCTAAAATTTGTAATTAGCTAAGAGACAAAACCCTCATGTAGAGTGGAAAATGTGAAAGCATACTCTCTATTAAATTGCATGTTTGAGAATAAATTGTTGACAGAGTAGAGGAAACAGAGTTCAGTTGATGGTATTAAGACAGAAAGGAACCCAAAGGACATGTCAATTTATTAACTTTTTTTGAAAAAGATCACGCGAATTGCCATGGGACCATTGGATGATATCAAAGTAATAAAATGTTATAGTAATAAAATTGTCCACCATATTTTGGCTGATTGATGATAGACAGAGAGGCATATAAAAAACCCACAAAGCAGTCAAAGCAGATGTTATGGAAAAAAGGTTCTCATGTATAGTTGCATGCAAGTAAGATTTCAAATCCTATTCAGAAAGTGCATTAAAATACCAAAATGCATATCCTTATGGAGTGACACAATATCTACATCTGTGACATCCCAGTGGAATCAGCAGTAAGGTGGTACTACTCCTAAGACATTTAAATTCATGCTTTGTACAAGGCATTTCTGTGAAGTTGTAAGTTTATTCTTTTATTAGTTTATTATTATTGATGAAAGAAACAGTTTCACATCTTATACTCAATTCATATCTATACACAGGTTAATGACAATTTGGCATTTCCAATTTACCTAGCGTGAATGTCTTTGAAACCCAAGCACCCGGAGTAAACCCACATAAACCCATGTAAACTCCACACTGAAATTCCCAGGTCGCCCCACCCGGTGATTGAACCCAATTCCTCTTGCTGTAAGGCCACAGCAGGATCCGCTGCGCCACTGTGTCACCCTGTGAAGTTGTAAGTAATTTAGCTGGAGATAAATATTTCTTATTTTGTAGTAGCACACAATGTGTTTATTGGGTACGAATATACGTAGAATGTAATTGTTTTTCTGTAATTCCCTTTCTGACAGATTTCCCTTTTACCGAACATTATAGTCACTTGCTACAGTGTCATTAGGAACTGATGTTGTAGCAGGTAACCTGGACTACCTTGGACTTAAATATTTAAATACTTAAATATTTATTATTATTATTATTATTATAACTTATTATTTTTCATTTAGTTTATCTTCATTCTGGGCTGTGGTGGATTTATATTTGAGAAAACTGGGCATATACCTTAATTACTGCTAGTCAGACACACTCACACATACTAATTCACGATAGGCTAAAATAAAGTAGTCAAAACCCACATGTATTGGGAGGTGAGAAAATTGTAACCTCAGCACAAGTGTACACCAGAGATTTTGAAACTGGGAGGCTGAAGCACTACTAAATATTTTACATTGCAGCCTCTGAAACACTTTATATATTTTGCAAAACTGTGAACATTGTCCATAGATGTCCTTAATCATTGATAATAGTATTTTAATTTATGCTCCTGTTAAGGATTATGTATTTGTGTCCTGGCTGGAAATTAATATTTATGCCATTGGTTGGAATTTAATGAGACCATTTCCTGAAAATCAGGGTTCTGTTACTCCTAAATGTGGTTATATACGGTGGCACATGTTTTCAGGGGCTTGTGTTTTATGTGGTATCTTCAATTGATGTACAGTTATATTCTAGGATTAAGCCAGGATAAAAGTTCTATATACACACACACAACACACTACACACATTTCTGTTGTGTGCCTACAATTTCATTTGGGATAGAAGAGCTTAAACAGCTTAAGACGCAATGCCAGATGCATACTCACACCTGATGCTAGATATGAAATCTTTTATCCTAGCGGCATCTCTGACATTATAGGGATATAAAAAGATAGCTTTGAACATGCAGGATGAAGTTTAGCTAGCACCAGCTTTGTTTGTATGGTTTCATATGTCTGTGGATATGTCCTTTTCTTGTCTTACTTAATCTATCCTGGTGCGTGTAATGCTTGTGTGTTGTTTGTATACCCCTTGTTCCTACATTCAAGCCAGTCAGTTAAGTATTTGACGTCTAGGTGCAATAATAAAGATTAAAATTTGAAGAGACAGATTTGAGGGTAACAGTGGGAGATGGTAGGATTTCCACATTCCTTGACCCTGCTTCATGTTCTTAGAGTCGGATTTGTATTTATTAAAACAGCATGTTCTATTTCTTCTCCTGGAGCCTCTCAGGGTTGGAGCTTGTTGAAGCTGAGCAGATAGAGAGATGTTATTATATATATCTGTTTCTGACTCGCAGTCATTTCATAAATGAAAGAGCAAAATAGGCAGTGTGGCAGTGGTTATGACGATAGATGATTTTCTCTGTCAGAAGAGCTCAGTTTGGGTAACGCACTTAGAAGCCACAGCAGGAAGTTTATTTTTAAAGCGAGCAGTGCATGATCGGGTATGAACAACATCTTCATTTTAGATGGAAAAAAAGAGCTAGACTTGTCTGGGCCTTGTGCTGAACATGAAAAGGGACCACTTACCACATCAAGTGCTGTCCTTGACACTGCCTGGTAAGTGGAAAAGAGGCAGACTTCTAGGAACATGGAGGAGAACAGTGAAAGAGCAGATTCAATGGCTCACCCAAGACAGACGTGAGTGGAGCCTGTTTGTTGGTGCCTTATGAGAGAAGAGGCCTGAGATTAAGTAGAGTTCAAGTTTCTCAAAAATTAAGCCATTGAACAGTGCAATACTCCAGTTGTTCAAGCTGTAGGAGACACTGGAGACATACATTTAATCAGATTGATAAAATAGTTATATATTACATGGATGAACAGATGATTTAATTGTGTAAACAAGTGGGCAATTATTTGATATCTGCAGTTTGGTGCAATATGGTGTAATGGTGAGTGTGCAGGGCAATCCTGCATTGAGTGATGCATAATGTCTTATTTACAGGTATGCTGACACTGAGTTTTTAATAATAAGGAAAAGCATAATGTAAGTATGGAGACTCCCTTGCAGCAAGATAAATTCTGTACACAAAAAGGCACAGTTGCTACAGACAGCATCAAACTATCTTGGGTCCTGCAAGTTAGTAGAGTAATCATCTAGCTTTAGAAAGTTAGAAACATTCACTGCTACAATTATATTGGTATTACTATACTAACCCGATTCCAAAAAAGTTGGGACAAAGTACAAACTATTACATTATATTTAAATATGATAATCTACACTACTGATATGATCCTGCACTTCTTATAGTTAATAAGGAAAGAGCGCAACCATGAAGCATTAACTAGTTAATTACCATTACCTTGTCCCATCAGTATAAAAACATTTATCTAATTTCTAACTTCATCGCATTGATATTAATGAAAGAGAATAAAGGTCTATACCTAACTTTTCTCAGACGCGACTGGTCCATTTGCATTACTGTTTAAACCATGTTAGCACTTCTACATGCAAATTAAGTCATGTTAAACTTTATAAATAATAATCAGGGGATTTTGCAGTTTATCCCATTTCTCATGCGTTTCACATAGACTGTTACCACAACATAGCAGACTTGATCATTTGACATAAATAACTGATACATAGCACAAAGCATCTCGCGTGTACAAAACAGTAATTATTTCCTATGTATTTTATGAGCAATATTTTTCCAGAAGTGATTATTGAGATGAGATGCTAATTCATTTATAAACCTTATTTTAGATCCTGGGCTTTAGAGCACTAATGGGTACTGACTCATTCGTGAAGCCAACCTTCGCAAGGCGATGAAGGCGTATGACATGACATTACAGGACAACTTCATCACATGAATTTGATTAGCCAACATCAAATATAAACTTTTTGTAGGTGGAAGTAAATGTGTAAGATGTAGCTGAGTCGTGCAGCATAATGGTGCAGCAGATAGTCTATGTGGGATTCCTCTGTGTACTCATGTACATACAATAATGCTATGTGAATTGGCTGTAATTCATTTTGTTCTGTGTGTGTGTGTGCCCTGTCATGGTAAATTATATATACTGTATATAAATAAGGATATATTACTCTCTTACTGTCTGTGTTCTTTGGGTGGACTTGGATTCACCAATATGACCAGGATGAATTGTTTATTTGAGATAAAGCAATGAATTAATATGAAATTCACTACTGCATTCTTGTGAATGATGCATTATATTTGTAATGTCTGTGATAATGTGCTTGAAGCAACACAATAAGATTAGACTTTCTCTCCAATTGAGGAAATACTGGGCATGTGATGTAAATGGGACTATATAGCTATGACACACATCATTTTTCAGATAATACAGATCCTATTTTTCCAGAACTATTGTTAACAATGTCTGACATAAACAATCTTTGTTTTTTTTTACTAGTGTTTACTCTAAATGACATATAAACTAACCAGCTAATTCTTTTTCTGTCTACACACACTCTGTAACAGTAAGGATAAAAGTCATGTATTTACTTGCCTTCGTAATTGTGTATGTATGATGTAGCATATAATATAAAGCCTTGCTCAATAATGATTTACTGGTCTCTTTGCATATCCAATAAACACCATTGACATTAATTTTAGGAAGCTCCTGCAAACACCTTGTAAAATAGACTTGCGTTATCAGTGTGGTGGATAAACCGGATATGGAAACGCATTGCTATGAATGTAAAGTCAGGGCTGTGCAAAATTCTAAAAAAGCAAGTTGTCTTGACCACCTGTACATGCCTAAATGCATTAAGTTGCGGCCATGTTATTGGCTTAGATCAAGGGTTCTTAACCTGTCTGTTATGTGTTTTATGTTTAATTTTAAACTTTATGTTGAATTTTACTATAAATGTAAGCTCTGCTGAATAGCTCTGTGTTCTCTTGGGTTAGTTTGCCAGAAAAGAGGGTTGGTGAGTGACTACAATGCTTGAGGCACTTTTTTTATGGCGAGGAAAAACTCTAATAGTATTTTTATCTGATCTACTAAAAGTTGCCAGGTTTGTGAATCATCCATAAATTGGGCTTGTTTAAAAATCCAGTAGTGGGTGAAAATGCAGCGTCCACTGGGTTTTGGGATACTTTAAGAATCTACCATGACCGAAAAAAATCACAGAAACAAAAATGTTACAGACAAAGAAGAGAGAAGACAAGAGAGAAGAGTCAGGACTATGGGAACTCTGGCAGCCCGACATTTCTCTTTAAGTATTCTGGCAGCAATGGCAACCCGGTTATCTACGCAGCTAATCCTTAATTCATTTATTTAGAGGCTATTTAAAAGCTGAGTTATGGACTACAGATTTTATTCTGCATTTTATTATTTATACAGCGAAGTTTGTACATGTATGCAAGTGTGTATATGTTTCATTATGTGGGTTCAGGTGTCTCTATAGTTAACGGTTCATGTGATATTCATGCCTTGTATTTTGGATTTGTTTATAGTCAGAGTGTTTTTTTTTATAATATGTTTTTCTTACATACTTTAATAAACTACGCGATTATTTCCTAAAACGCTCTCTCTGTGTTGAATGGTGGAAGTCATGACAGCTGTATATACAAGGAATATTTAAACAGAATGTGTATATGTTGTGATTTCATGTGTGTATCCAAGTTTACAAACCTCCCTTGGTTATTTCAGACAACACTCCCGCGTGTGTTCCCTGGTGGGTATTCATGACAAGGGGCAAGAACAGAAACAAAGTAAATATTTAAGAGTGTATAAAAATCTAATTCAGTTGTTTTTTAACAATTGTGTTACTAATAAATGTTCTTTACTAGAATTTAAAATTGTTATAAAATAAAAACTAATATAAAATAAAAACAAACATTTTTATTAACATTAAGATAAATATTAATACTAATAATAAAACCAGTATAAACAAAATACAAAAAAATTAAAAAAGGATAAAAATTTGAATAGAATAAGAAAAGGAAGCTTAAAAGGAAGGTTTTATATGTTCATAAGCTTATAGTTGTTTTACCTTTTATAGACTGTTTGCTTTTTACCTTTGATAGCTATATATTTTGGGCTTGTTAATTCTTTTGAAGGTCAGGCTGTAGACTCACTTTGGGCTGCATATTTTTGGTTGACTTGGCAACTCTGGATCTACTGAAATCAGATCTTAATGCTTAATAATATGTGTTGTACATACACCATGCATCTTCATTAAAATGACAACACAGCATTTTTGATGTGGTTTTGATTACTTTTATTTATCCCAGAGGGAAACAGTTTTCTGCATTCAACCCATCCAGATGTGAACGTCCGGAGCAGTGTGCTGCCCCATTGAGGCGCAAGGGGAGAAGTTGAGGGTTGGTGCCTTACTCAATGGCACTTCAGACATGACTTACCTAGAGTGGGGAACAAACCAGCGATCTCTTGGTCCTCTTAGCCCTCTACTCTATTCATTAAGCCACGGCTGAATATACATTCTAAAGAACACTTTTATTCCAAAATGTAACATGCACAATACATTTTAGAATCCTGATGCAACGTCAGAAATGCTGCAAATCCAGTCACAACACTATTGAAATGCTTTTTCCAGAGGACATGTGGATGAAATGGAACCATATTATGTAACTTTATCCCCCACAATTAACATAAAATATTAGTTAACCCACCACTGTTTCTATGACTTTGTAAAATAATCTATTCAACTAGATTAATAAGAACAAATGCCAATAAAAGACCACTCCAGGTTTTATGGATTGCCTTCATAAAAAAAAAGTATTGTGTATATAAAATAGTCGATCTGTCAATTATGGTGGTCTAGTGAGCACTGTTCCAATGGGTGAGGGCTTTGTACTCACAGGGTCAGCCCGCTGTGAGTTAGAACAGAAATAGAGATTCTTGAGGGACCTAGATGAAGTGGTAGAGAACATTCCCAAAAAGGAGTTGGTGGTGATTGGGAAAGGAAACAAAGGAGATCAAGAGGTGATGGATAGGTTTGATGCAATGTAGGACAAAGAGGGAGGTAGCAGACTAAGCAGAAGGCCTATGACGAGACGTTAGACAGTAAGGAGATGTATCGGCTGGCGAGACAAAGAGATAGAGCGGCAAAGGATGTGCAACATGTCAGAGTGATCAAGTATAGAAATGAAACTGTACTGACAGGCGATGAGAGGGTGAAGGAAAGATGGAAGGAGTATTTTGAGGAGCTGATGAATAATGAAAATGACAGGGAAAGAAGAGTGGAAGGCATAAGAATGGTGGAACCGGATATAGCAAAGATCAGCAAGGATGAATTGAGGAAAGCTTTGAAAAGAATGAAGAAGGGAAAAGCTGTCAGACCTGATGATACAGTTAGAGGTATGGAAATGTAAAGGTGAGACGGAAGAGGTGTTTTTGACTAGATTATTCAATGAGATTTTTGAGAGTCAAATGATGCCTGAGGAATGGAGAGAAAGTGTACCGTTTTTTTAAGAACAAGGGTGATGTTCAGAGTTGTAGTAATCACAGGCGCATAAAGTTAATGAGACACACAATGAAGATTTGAGAGAGATAGTTGTGGAAGCTAGGTTTAGACAAGCAGTGACTGTTTGAGAGCAGCAGTATGGTTTCATGCCAAGAAAGAGCACCACAGATGCGATTTTTGCTTTGAGAAATCTGATGAAGTATAGAGAAGGTCAGAAAAAGCTATACTGTGTCTTTGTGGATTTAGAGAAAGCTAATGAAAGGATGCTGAGGAAGGAACTGTTGTGTTGTATGAGATAGTCCTGATAATGGTTAAAAGTAAACATGTATGAGGGCACATTAAGAAGGTTTGGACATGTGCAGAGGAGGGACAGTGGATATATTGGTAGGAGGATGTTAGAGATAGAGTTGAGAGGCAGGAGGCAGAGCGGAAGACCAAAGAGGTGATATATAGATGTGGTCATTGTAGACATACAGGTAGTTGTGTGAAAGCAGGAGATGCAGAGGATAGAGTGAGGTGGAAAAGATTGATTTGCTGTGGCAACCCCTGATAAAGGGACAGGCAGAAAGAAGAAGAAGCAGAAAAAGGGTCAGCTCTTATTACACATCCCAAACCAATGCTATTAATTAGCTTGTGTGCATTTACATACACAGGGGAAGGTAACATAAGATATCTTGTGTTTATTAATCAGACAAACAGTATCATGCCTGCATGTGATTAATAAACAAATTGCACTTCATCATGGAGTTAATGGAACGTGGTCTTGCCCTAGAAAATGGTTTGTCCTCAGTCGATATCTAGTGGCAGAAGGCATGTTAAGCCTTGTTTTCTGCCCTCCATGTGGCCACAGAGAGGCAGCAGATTATTGCAGAGTTCTTGATTAGTTTATGTACAAAACACATTAAGTTTTTATACCTCACTTTTATTTATCTGTCTTTCTTCCTTCCCCAATATGTTCTCAGATAGATTAGGGAGAGGATGACAAGAGCTCGAACTGAAAGACAGATACCTGCTTCCAATACACTTCCATGAACTGTCAAAATATCTCATTCTCATGTCACAACACTCTATATATTTTCCTTCCGCATACAGTTGTGATGTCAAGGTTAAAACACTATTTTTACTGTCTTGCATACTGACATACAGAATTCCTGACAAGATATTTGTCTTTATATGTTTCCATTTCATTTCTATCTGTTCTCTCATCACATTTATTTCAGAATCTTATGTCTGAACTGCATCATGCAAGTGCCATTAGTGATATATGGTAATGTGCGCCAGGTCTGACAGCCTGTATATCTACTTTAAGAGGATTGCCTCCTACATGCAAAAGGAAAGGACAAAGTGAATAAATTGTCAATTTTGGGTAAAAGACATTCAGCCAGTCTTTGTCACCCCATGCTGGTTTGCAAGAATTTCTGGAATACATAAACTGATTTCAAACATAAATATAAACCTACACTTTTTATTACTCTGTGATATCTTTGACCTCTATGCTTGTGGTTAACTCACATAATGGTACTGTGCTGCCTTCAGTGGAAAAAGTAACGCTGCCATTTACATTCATTTCAGAACCGTAATCAATGTAATAGCTGCCTTCAAACATAATATTTCCCCATATATTTGTCAGGACGCTCATGACCTGTTCAATCGAGTTTAGTTCTGCTCCTAAGATGGCCACAGCACAGCTACAGTATTTCTATGCATTTTTTTCTCATTGCTCTCCCTAATTCATTATGCATACTCTTTAAAATGTCACTCTCTATTTAGTGCCCTAAGGCTTTGTGCTGCGTAAAGTGGATACCCTGTCTTCCTGTGTCTCTACTGTCTCTGTTAATCTCTAAAGACTTTCTAATAGGGAAGGTCTCTTATCTCGCTCATCTTCCCCATCCTTCTTTTTCTTCGCCCCTCTTTCTGACTGTGAACACATTTTAGTCTCCCTCTGTCCCAGTCCCATACCCACACACAACACGTACACATTTGTGATGGCTGTAAGACCACCACAGTGCAAGCAGCTGCCTTTACAGACCATGCAGAATTGCTGTAAAGAATCGCCTTCTGACACATGTTCTAAAAGCCTATGAAGCAAACACAAAGCTAAAGTGCAGAAATCAAATTACTATAAACAATGAATGCTTAGTGTAATTGAGAAACAGTGTCTTGTCACGTTGATATTCTCAGCCTATAGTAATTAGAATGACTAACATCTTATCTCCTTGTAGCAATGTCCTACAATATCACAGTCTCTTGACAATAATGTTAATAAGTACCTAGGTTCACAATCATTTCTGACCTTTCAGAATGACCGTAATTCCTGTCCTGCTTTCACAAACCACAGTGTGCAAACATTAAGCTTGTCAGCATGAGCAGGGAAAGAGGAAAAGCTTTTTCCTGCCAAGGGTGTGAATATGAGGCGAGCTGTCTAATGACACTGAGACCGAAACAATGGAACGCTGAAGTGCTTTGGCAGACAGGGAGCTGTCCCACACTGAAATCTGAGGAGTAGAGTGGAACGGAAACGAGGTAGCAGCAGATTGTGTCGATGGTTGTGCTAGAGAAGGACAGAAACAGAAGGATAAGGAATGGTCAGATTGAGCGAAAAGATTTGAAAACAGAAGGCGA
>JAOUQT010000047.1:9165329-9181689 GCA_025769995.1 Xyliphius kryptos
AGAATGGCTTAAAATCCCTCTGACCACTGTGCAAGACTTGTATGTGTCATTCCCAAGACGAACTGACGCTGTATTGGACGCAAAAGGAGGCCCTACACCATACTAATACATTATTGTGGTCTAAAAACAGGTGTTTCAGTTTCATTGTCTAACCCCTGTATATGAGCACTTTTACATGCAAACTAAGCCACATTAAACTAATGAACAAGTGTCTAGTCTATCACTTTTCTCATGTATTTTATATACCTATGAGCAGACTTGATCATGTGACAAGAATAAATGACACACAGCACAAAGCATCTCTTGAGATGGAACAGGCAATATTGCCTATTAATATCACAGTAAATACTGAGAGAAAATTGTAATTAATTTTGAAACCATATTTTACAGGTTTACTTAATTTTATGATGTAATCCCATTGTATATGTCACCATCTTGCTTGTTCATTAAGAATAAAAAGTGAATAAAAATTAACTTAAAAAGGTTTGATTTAATTGAATTAAAACATACATGAAATTTACGTCATCAACATGCCCACTGTGATTTTCCGGTACATATACTGCTGCGTCCATATACTCCAACATACGCTGATTATTACATAACCCCGAACATTGTCAATGGGTGCTAGGAGAATAAGATCCGGGACAAATTTTTCAGGTGGTCGCATTCACATGTACAGCTACACCGTAAATTCGGGAGTATTTCAGGATTACAGTGATTGTGTGAACGGGGTATTACGATGTGGTGGTGTGTCATATCGCTCTTACTTCAAATAGACCGTGGTCCTGTTTGATAAGGGAATCATACATTTCATGATATAAATGCAAATATAAGGTAGATATTCAACATTCTCAGTCAGCTTATGGAGCACATCTGTGCAGCCAGCCTTTACAAAGTAATAACAGCACACATGATGTATTCGACAACAAATTGCTTATAATGATAAAGATCTTATTTACGTATGTCATGTCATTATTATCATCACTCCATGTTGGTTGGCTGCACGGATAAGTAAGCCTTATCCAACACCCTCTGTCTCCTGTCGTTTGGCCCCTAATAATCCAGGCTACAATAAAATATTGTCTATCCAAGTTATTTTCTGTGTTCCATGTCTTTTGACACCCTCCACAGGTCCTGTGAATACACTTCCTTCCGGAGATCCTAATCACATAACCGTAGTAACACAATTTACAGGATTTTTTCATTTATTTATTTATTATTTGTATGTTTGTCTGTTTGTTTGTAAAAGTACAGTCATGTTCTACCACTAAATTTCACAAGGTTGACCTACACCTTCAACAATTTCTTCAGCTCTGCCAACTACCACTTTACATGGTATGCCTGTCTGGCACAATTCAACAAAGAACACTAATCTTGGTTACACATTTAAAAAACTAAAATGTTTAGAGTGAAATAACACTTTACAAATTGTGCAATAAAAAAAAACTATGAACAATTAGGATTATTCATCCTCTCATAAGTAACAACATACACTTTGTGTAAGTTAATTTCGCAGGATTTACAGGACGACTTTATTAAAGATTTAAAATCGAAGATTTTCAGATAAAATCATTTTAATTCAAATTTAAATCTAATCGAAAGTTACCTACGTATTTTGGCTAATGTTGCTATTTAGGCTATAATGACCATTACATACATTATATTCATTATTCATTATCAGACCAAATCTAACAAATGTATCACTTAATCTTCCTATTATGCCAAAGTTAAACAATAAAATCTTCTCCAGGTACATAAATGTTTTTTTCCCTGTTACTTCTAAGTAAAGATGTCTTTTTTTGTCTCTTATGTTATAAATGATATAAATGAATTTGTGTCTCATTACAATTAGACAGAGCAAGCAGAGAATGTCCTAAAAAGTGTATTTCTATATTATAAATTATATAGAGTATACAGGGTGGGTCATTTATATGGATACATACAGGTTGGGCCATTTATACGGATACATACAGATATACGTACAAATGGCCCACACTGTATAGATTTGTCTTTGCTGCAGCCTATAGTAAATTTTAATCCAATATATACTGTATAATATCATATGATAACTCTGAATGTTATTCTTTGGCATTTGTGTAAATAAAAAGGAAAGCATTACGATGTGTGGGTGTGTGTAGTGAGGTTATACTGATGGTTATACTTCTCCTCTCTACTAGGAAGGGTTCTTTCTGATGTCAAGTAGTCAAATGAAACATCTGAGGATCTGAGTAGATTAAAACATATCCATCATGTTCTGTTTTCCTTCTCCCACCATTACTACTAACCTCTGCACAACTTGACATTTTCAGCTTTCCTGGCAAGGTCTTCATTCTTCACTGATTATTGGGCTGAAAATGTTCTCAGAAAGCACAGAGGAATCTGTCAGGCAAATTGTATTTGATGGGTATTTTCAAGACATAATGTTCTGTGGGAAAATGATTATAGCTTTTAAAGCTATAAGCAATTTGTTGTATGCTTTGTATTTCTTTTCAGTTTACATTATTATTACCCAAAAGGGACATTTTTATTCAAATACTGATGGAATTTAAGTACCGTCTTTACTTAAATCTAAAACCAAAAATCAAAGGCGTAAATCTGTCGTTATTAATCACAATATGTCAAACGCATTCCCTTACAACTCAACTAGTACATTTCTTTACCATTATCACATAATTTATGGCATAAAGTATCAAGCCCATGGTACTCTTCATCTTTGGCAATAGACCAACCCTTTTAGTCACGACTGCTTCCAGTCTCAGCATGGAAATTGAACAAAACACATCTGCATGTGTGAGCTCATCACGGTCCTTCTCCATAGCAACAGCTCACTGCCATTACAAGCTTGAAATTCATATTCATTATGATAATAGATCTAAATAATTCAACAGCAGTGCAATGTTTTTTTTTTTCTAGCATTATCTTGTTAGAGGAATGCTGTGTCCAGGATGTGATCATGACTTATATTTTCACACTGAATAAACACAAGCATCATAGGGAACAATTTACAAAATCTAATAACAGAAATCTAGTACATAAAGTCTGATAACTCAAATGGAATTCAGATGAAGTAACTATTGTTTCTAGATGTTCTAGATTACATGAATCATAGAGGCAGGCCTGCAACTAGCGTAGCTTTGTCAATAACAAATCCTCAGTCACTGGGAGGGCAGTAACAGTTATAAGAATCCTCTAGCAAGACATTGTCTAAGGCAAACTTATCTACCTGTTTATGTCTATTTTCTATATAAGGTTTACATACAGTTATGATGGAGAAAAAAGCTGTCTGAGCAGTATACTGTAGCATAAGCTGAGATTTCTGTTTTAGCTGCACTTACCCATTTTCTCAGGCAGATATGGACAACGTGCGATTTTTAAAAAAATCCTGATAATTATAAAATATGCCCACGCTGTGGCCATCTTATTTTTTTCACTTCAGTTGTCAGAGACATATATAGCTGAAACAACATGGGCACACACACGGATATACAGTATATTCTTGTGAAAAGAAAAAAAGGGTTCCATTTTATCAGGACATTGTCACTGTCTTTTTCCAGGATATCAGCTAGGACACATCTATATATGAGATGCCACTCCGCATAGCACATAGGTAGCCGTTGTCTGATTTGTGCTGCATCTGCCTTCACAGAAAAGACAGTTGTTATATCATCAATTTTCTGAATAATTCTCTTGAACTTTTGATTAAAATCATCAATTTTCTTAAAAACCCATAACCCAACGCTTGGGGCACAATTTTCCTTCCCACAATCCCACATGTCTAAAGTATAAAATAAATGGATAGAATGACAGAAATTGAAATAATGGGGGTGAATTTATAGATAAACAAAGCATACTGGGATATTTGTGGTGTGAAAGCCGGCTCCCAGATGCTAATTGCTAACACAACCCCAGCCAGCAGGGCAGTGATTAATGATGATTATTTCTGCATTCAGTAGACTTCACTCATTGAGATGCTGTTCTCACATGAGTAATCCTGGGCACTGGAAAGAGAGCCTGCTTTCCTATATCAGCTTCCTAAACCTTTATCTATCTATATATAATGCATTTATGTATATGATTTAGTTTTTTTTATAGCATATTTTACAATGAAACATTGTCACAAAGCAGCTTTACACGAATGAAATACAGGATATTAACATGAAATCTTCGATAGCCATATTGACGACAGGAACAAGGTTATATTCATACACAGGTTTTACATCTTATACTCAAATCATATGTACATACACAAGTCAGTGACAATTTAGCATCTCCATTTCACCTAACATGCATGTCTTTATACCCATCCCCATCCGGAGTTTAAATTCAGGTCCTCTTGCTCTGAGGCCACAGCACTATCCACTGCGCCACCATGCTGCCCACTCAGAAAAGAAATTCCATCCTCATTTAGGTGGTAACAGAAAAACAGTCTGTAAAAAGAGTCTGTAAATTGACCCTCAGGGTGGATCAGACAGGTGTAGGAGTCTAGGTTAGGCTCAGCAATCTCTCAGAGGTAGCGTGTGTACTTCAGTAGAAAAAAAGAGACATAGCAGAAAAAAAAATGATCAGGCATGATTATTGTAAAGGTGTAATTCAAGAACTATGGCAGGTATTACAGTACAAATTTCGCTAAGACTAGCAAGTGGAGCATAATTAAATGTGATATCCATATGGAACACATAAATGAGGGCTCCCTCAAATTACCTTTAGCCTAGACTTAAACATTGACACTTTGTCTGATTAAGAGCCTTACTAATAAAAGGGAGATTTGAGATTTGCCTATAATTAGAAAGTTGACTGGGGTCAAGTACAAGTTTTTTTTTTAAATTAGCAATTTAATCACTGATAATTAATAGGATTTAGGTACATAACATGTGCTAACTGAAGAGTTGATTTTTTTAGTAACGGCTCAATTGTTCTTAATACAATTTATTTTAAGAACGTTGTGTGTAGGGGATCTAGTACACAGGTTGATTTGGAGGTTAGCATGATTAATTCTGTCTTCATAATAAAATTAAAATAAAAATTAAGAAAAAATCTAAATTATCCGAAAAATGTATATCATCAACCATAATAGTTATAGAATTAATAGTCATAAATTAACAATTTTTAGTCTGATACTTTCAACTTTTATGAAGTCATCACTACTGTGCATTGATGATGCAAATTGGTCTTTTTGCTAGTTAGATAAGCTACAGTAGTACATAGTAATCTATGGTTATTTTTTATTTTATTCAGTTTAATTAGAGATATATTCTGTTTTAGCAGACTAAGAGCTTTTCTATATCTCAGACTTTCCTTCCATGCTGAAACATTACTAGTTTAGTTTGAAGCCACTTGCGTTCAAATTTTGTAGTATTTAGTTTTAGGGTGCTTGTATTATCATTATAGCAGTGATCTAATTTTTCTTTTTCTAATTATTTTTCCAACTGTGTCTAGAGTTCTACAGAATGTCAACTCGCAGACTTTGTCTGTTGTCAGTTGTTTGATCGAATTTTGTAAAGTTAAATCAGGAAGGTTATTTACAAAGTTATATGCAGACTCTTGTGTAAATGTGTGCCCAAAGATGTAACGCAGCAGAGTAGGTATATTATGATTAAGCTTTATGATTAAGCTTTATGATTAAGCACTAAATGTGATTAAGTAATGGTCTGAGTACGGTGCTTCACACTGTAGGATTATAATTCAAATGTTACTATTAATAAAGTGTGACCACCATTATGAGTTGGTCCTGTAATATTCTGATGGACTCCTACAGAATCTAAAATAGATACACATTCTGAATATTAAATCCCCAACAATTAAGGGGACAGAGGAAGTCTGCACATTTCATGACAAATTTGGAATATTGTCAGGGTGGTCTGTAAATAATAATTACAGACTAGATTTATTTTGTCCTACACGTATATCCAGGAGAGCTATCCTTATTAAATACTAAGTACTCATAAAGTTTAATCCAACGTTTTGTTAGACACAGTATCTTTAAATTCTAATCAGTTATATTTTAATTTGCTGTGTTTTCAGTATCAGCTAGATTTATGTTAGAGGGCAGGATGCTCCTGAAAGCACTCACAGATACTGAGTCTAAAGAGCCTGCTCTATGCCTCGAATCCTCGTCTGTAGGCGGGCAGGCGGCCATAGATGATAATCCAGGCATCTGTCCTTTTCCAGATGGTATTAAAAGTGCGTGTAATTCTTCCTTTGGGTACTGGGCAGAGATGTTGTTTGTCCCCACGTGGAGAACTTGGGTGCTGAAGTTGTCTATCTGTTGCACTGATATTTGGTGACGTCCAGAATTTGTGCACCTGGGAGACTAGACACACTAGTGTTATTCCTGGTTCCTAAGACTCTTAAGTGTCAAATTATAGACTGAACAAGAATAAGAACACAGTTTTGCCTTTGCTGGAAATCTTGCTTTATTAGAGAGGACGATGATCTCGCATTCCTATGCCGGTGCTCCCAGCTCGGAGCAGGAGTAAAGATGGCCTGGCCTATCTGCTTTAAGACTTAATTTCTCTAACTTGAGTTCAGTTAATTAACAGGTTGTTGCTATTTACTTTCTGCTGCTTTGGTGTTCATTTCCAGAAAATTTGCTGTGTCTTTCAGCACAGTTTTAAAAATATATAGGAGATTCCAAGAGACAGACAGTTACTCTAGGAGAAAAGGTTTCATCTGAGGACATGTAATAGACATGACAGGGTCTTGAGATGCAGTGGAGTACATTATGCCCTCTGCAACATCAATCTGCCTGTTTGGTGGTGGGTCAGCAGGTCAAGTATGCTGTATTTTACTGTTTACTGAGCAGTGGCTTCAATCTGGCCACTTTTCTCTGTGGAGAGAGGAAAGCTAAAAGTTCTGTCAGAGTTTTCCTTGGGTTCTTGGTCACCCCATTCTAACTGGATAACTAAGATTAGTCAGTCAGCCAGCTCAAGAAAGAATCCTTTCAAACTTATTCCATTTACTCAAGCCAATGTGCTTGTTGGGGCCTTCAATGCTCCTGAACATTTTCTGTACTCTTCCCCTAATCTGTGTCTCAATATCATCCTGTCTTGGAGGTCAAAAGGCAATTAATTTCCAATCAACTGGATTTATCACAGGTGGACTCCACGTTTTTTGTGTATTTTAAATTTAAATAAGATATTTTTTTTATAATGACCAAGCTAGATGGTGAGACTGGCAAGGAAAAACTCCCTGAGATGATAAGAGGAACAAACCTTGAGAAAAATCAGACTCAGAAAATACTTTTTTGGCATTATTGGTTTATTAACGTCATCTTCAACATCTTCGATAGCCATATTGACGACAGGAAAAAGTTTGTAGTGTTGAAGGCTGAAGTTTAACAGGATGGACTTTATCTCACTTTTGGGTGTCATGGCAAATGCTGTGAATACTTGTGTATATATTTAATTTTTTAATTTAAATTTGAAAAACTTTATTTTGTTGATAAGAATAAGGTAAAATGTATTTAATCCATTTTGGAATAAGATTGTAACATAACAAACAAGTTCTGTGAATACTTTCCAGTTGCACTGTATATGTTCCTGGACCTGGGGGAGGTGGACGAGCTGGGGAGCTGCCCGATTAGCCTCCTTCAACCTCTGATTTTGCTCACAGCTTGTCACCTTCCATTTACAAACCCAGCTACGGAGCACAAGGGCAGGTAGAGGTGGAACAGAAAATAGATTGAAAGCATCTCTCAGGCTCTAGGCTTGGCAGGACTCATTTTCACCTTCTAACACCTCCATATCTTTTGTCCTGCTATAATGTTCCTCACTGTGTTCTCAACTCACATTTAGCTTTCCCCTTGTGAATAGTATCCTAACCTTAGAACACAAAGCAGGGATTTAAACATATAAACAATAGGAGGCTGAAATAAGCTAGGAGATTGGTTTTTGAACACTATGCTCTGCATATGTATCTGTAATTTTTTTATTCAGTATCTGCTTTATCTGATGGTCATTATGCAGATGTCCACAACTGAACCTCACCATTGCAATATCAATTTAACATTCAGAAATAGACATGAAGACATCAAAAGAGAGGATTCTCAAGATGAGAAATATACAACTTTCAGCCAGAATACAGATATTGCACATATATCTTTATTCACACATCTGCTATGTTAACCGAATATTTCTAAGGGGGGAAACTGGCTCTGTACTACCTTCAACTGAATATCCTCCTATCCTCCATTTCAGTTACAGCAGTAAGAACCCTCAGTGGCCTGTAGTTTGCCTGAGGGTAGACTGGTCCATGGCATGGGTCATCCATCTAAGGAGATATACACATACGTTTATGTAATACACAAAAGCTCTGGGTGTAACCCACATGCAACAATGTCAGTTGTTAGTTCCCCAGTGGTTTAGTGTAGGGTGCTGTTGTAAGGGCAGACATTTTCCTACAAAAGTACTGCAGTAGCAGAAAGTGTTTTAATACACATGAGAATGAAAAATAAATGTGTTTTAACTGTGAATAATATGCCTTAATATTAGCCTGCGTTAAATGAAGTGGCTCTAATTGACAGTCTATCAGGCTGAGCAATTGCACCACTCCACCGCTCCTAAAGTGCTTGAAGTCACTTGTTTCCCTCAGAGTATGCTATTCTTTTTTAACTACAGGTCAGCTAAGAGTTACTCTGTCCATCCCAACCTTCTCATTCTTTCTCTTCCTCCTAATTTCACACACTCAAACCTTAAACCTTAAACGCATACACACATACACACACAGACTCATTTTTTGCCCTCACACCATTTCCTAGCACTTCCCACACAATGAAATCTAATGTCAGCTGTGTTTTTTTTTCAAAACACCTAAAATAGTTCATCAGCATTTGGTGCAGGTTTCGCTCTTTCTGGTAGATCTAGTGTGGCTTGACAGCCCCAGGCACATTCCTGTATATTGTCTCTCAGGCAATTAAATATTTACCAGTCAAGAATTCACGTGATCGTGAAATGGATGTAAAGTAAGTTCCATGAATCCATGTATTCCGCCTACATGCCGACAGATTATATTAATTAGCGGAACTGCTTTAAATCAATCCCTAATTGGACCCTCTTTACAGTAGTATGCTATATGTTCTCTAACTTTTTGTTTGATGAAGGTTATGTTGGTGTTCCTAATTAGTAAGCACATGTTAGACATGGGGAAAAAACATCTTACAGCACAGGAAAACAATAATATTGTGAAAGCTGTACCTGAAAATACCTCTATACTGGAAATATGCAAGTTAATTCAGTGTGATCATCACACATTATAGAGGTTTCTGCAGAATAATCAAGGTGGTAGGAAGAAATTTGCATAACGCAAGTTTTATAATCCTAAAGCTCGGGATCTCAGAAAAATAAAAAGGCAAGCTGCAAAAACACCTATGCACACAACTAAGAAAGAGAATATATGAAGGATTGGGACAAATTATGAAAATGACTCACTCTAAAGTTTAAAAAAAACTCCAAAATGAAAACAATGCCCCCACTTAACAAAATATAATGAAATAAAGATACAATGATTTAAAAAATTCATGAAGACTAATTATTTTATCTTTACTGATGAGTGCCATGCAGCATTAGTGGATGTATGAACTAGTGATCTGGCCACACTGCTCCACTGCGACGGCGTCAACAATATCAATATCGTTAATATCAAGGTGGTCGTGGTGGTATCATATTCTGGCCGGGAATCATAAACATATAAGAACTTTTTGTGTTCAAGATGCAGTGAACATGAACTCAGTGGAATACTGTAACTTCTTAGTGCTGCATGTCTTGTGCTGGTGGAAAGGATGTGGTAAAAAATAAGGAAAACACTCATGTTTATGCATGACGATGCTCCAACTCATGCTTTCCACTATATTTTGAATAGAAGAAAAAAAAGGTTTGCTGATGAGCAGATTATGCAGTGGCTGCTTTCTGCTTCTGGGCAAATCTGAAAGTGAATTTATTCAGGTGGATGCCAGTACCAGTCCAAAAATTATCTCTAGGGGGCACTCCATTAATTCCAAAGCCTGGCCTCTGCACGCTCTGCATTTTTGCTTAATAGTGTCGGGCACCTCAGTACCCTGAATGGTCAGTTCCTCATCATCTGTAACATCTGACTCCTCTTCTCTGTCAGAGTTCCTTGTTGATGATGGCTCTGTGAGGTGATAAAGCATGGGTGGAGGGATGTATACTAGTCAGAGAATGTTAAAACCTCTTCCAGTAGACATTTGATGGTAATATCAGGGATCAGCCAGTTGAATAAATTGCTTGGTCAAAACACTTGTCTGCTTTCTTCTGGGTTAGTGTGTGCACTGAATGAAAGAATGCTCACATGCGAGACGGACCAGCAATTGATTATGATATGTCTGTGTTTTACGCAACAGTTGCATTTTCTGCTGGAGAAGAATTCATATCTGCTTTTTGTTTTGAGCCCTGGAGAAATTTGAAGCACTTATAGATATATTGCTGCAAATTTGGAATTTTTCACATACCTTTTTCTGCAATATTTACACAAAAATAAAGACTTTCCATCCACATTAGCTGGTGTGAAATGTCCCCACACATCAGATGATGAATGTGGCATTCTTCTGTTGAATAAAGCTAATATGCTTCAAAATGTTAAATAAATAATTAATAACATATTACTTATTTATTTAACATTTTGAAGATCATTAGTTTTTTTTGCCTTAAAGTGATTCTTTAACCAAGAATTAATACTTATTAATAACAAGGTAGCTAGCATATGCTTGTCCTTTTGCTATCCTACTAGCCTTGGTAAACTAGTCTCTTAACTGAAATTGCTCATAAATGTTTTCTGATTTATTGGATGGCAAGCAACTGTGAGACTTCTAGAAATCATCTGGACATATTCTGTTCAAGTCTTGGAGAAATTAACATTGCATGCAGGGGGTGCATCGTTTTTAGTATCATATACACTAGATTTTCCAAAAGTATTCACTCACCTGCCTTGACTTACCTATGTGTGAATCCATAGGGTTCAATATGACATCGGTCCACTCTTTGCAGCTAGAAGAGCTTCAACTTGAAAGGCTGTCCACATAGGAGTGTGTTTATGGAAATGTTTTACCATTGTTCCAGAACCGCCTGGTTCTCAGATGCCTGCTCTAATTCATCCCAAGAATGTTCTATCGGGTTAAGGTCAGGACTCTGTGCAGGACAGTCAAGTTCATCCACACCAGACACTGTCATCCATGTCTTTATGGACCTTGCTTTATGCACTGGTGCACAGTCATGTAGGAAAAGGAAGGGGAGCATGGAATTGTCCAAAATGTCTTAGTATGCTGAAGCATTTATACACCGGTGGCCTTGGAACTAATTGGAACAACTGATTCAGATAGTTTGTATTGGTAAGAAAATACTTTTGTAAATATAGTGTATAATTATCTTAACCAAAATCATATTTCAGTATATTTTTTACCAACTGTATGTCAATGTATCAATGTTAGCTTTGAATATTCCCATTTTATTCCGATTAATTCCTGATCATTCCCATAATTACCCGTCAATATCCATTAATTCCTATAGTAAATTTCCCCAATTTTGAACATTCTCTGAAATTTTCATACCTAGCAAAGACACAATAAAAAACTCACATGTTCTTTCTATGACAGACGTTTGACTGTTATTAAAAATAAAGGATCCTACAGGCTGATATATTCAAACTTAATATGTTAGATTTATTTTCATCTTGTATGAATGGACCTATATGTATGTAATTGGCATATATAACTGCAAATCAGGTTGAATTTCTAGATATATATTTGAATGTTGTCAATAAACCAGAGCATACATGAGAGATTTTTCTAGGAGTTCAAGGACCATTTAAATAACATAAAAGGAATTATTTTACTGACAGCATAAACATATTAAATACTAAAATTATTCACAAAGCTAAGTGTAACAGTGTAACAAATACAAACTATAGGTGCATAATGTACTGTTGTCTATGTTTCAGCAACTTTTAATGTTATTTTAATTGAGTAATCATACCTAATAATTGGTACCTGGCAAAATAATTACCTCAAGAATTAAAAAAATATCCCCAGCAGGGCTGTTTAAGCTATTTATTAGATATAGTAATGCATAATTATTACAAGTTAATTAAAATACTACTCAATACTTTTAAACAGGATTAAATAGTGCATAGCCGATATCAGTATAGTATAGTAAAAAGTACTGAGGAAGTCTATTATGGCCAAATATATTTTAGATCTTAAAAAATAAGAAAGAATTTCCATTTCTTTAATAAGAAATGTATTAAATAACATTATAAAAAGCTGATGTTTTTGTCACAGTAGAGAGTAGACAGACTGCAAATACATTGAGCAGGAAAAAAAAGCTGTAAGAGTTTATTAAGGGAAGCGATATAGCTACATGGATAGTCTAATATTACCCAGCAGTGCATAGCATCTTTGCCATAAGTAAAAATCGGACCACTGGGATGTACAGTAAAGTGCAATTTATTGCAATATAGCAGTGTTAAAGAAGCTACAGAATGTTTTTGATATGATAAAAATGCTAGTACTGCTCATATTTTATCAGGAATCTCATTCAGGATAAAGCATTGAGCTGTAAAAGATACTGAAGTGTTAAACTGGTTTTGAACAGTAAACACACCACAAAACATTTTTTTATTTTATTGCAGAAATGATAGAATTTACTTACTTGACATTTCAGCATGATGACATGACAGGCGTCAGAATCTTAAATACTTAAACAAAGCAAATTCTACAAAAAAAATATAGCAGTACTTTAGAATTTCCTATGGACAGACAGCTAATTGGATGAGTGATTATGAAAGAAAGAAAGAAAGAAAGAAAGTGTGTGGGTTGATGCTTTATCTGTTAGTAAAAGGTGTTAACATTTTGAATTATCCAACAGTCTGCCTATAATTTGAGCCAGAGCATTTCTGATATGAAAGTTACAAAAGGTCAGAGACAGTTTCTGCCAATTTATAAAATCGATCCCTATAAAGATTACAGACTAATAGGTCAAAGTTTTAGACCTGTCTATATTTGCAGGGAGGGTGACTTGAAAGGCAAGTCAAATGGATAGAATATTTCATCTGCTTTCATTCACCTTATGTCCTTAAAGATCGCTGTTTCATTGCTAAGATGGTTGCAGGGGACTTTTAATATGATAGCCTAAGCTAACCAGGCAATAAGTATAGCAGGTCATTTCTTCTGCTTGAGAGGAATTTACAACCAGTTAACACAAATGAACTTACATCATATTGTCTGGAAATTTCAGCAAATATTTATATATTTTCACTACAAACCCCAAGTCCAGACTGGTGCAATATTCAGTAATACAGCCCCATCAGCAATACAGCATTATTACACATAGGAAATAAACAGAATGGGAGAAAATAATCAACAATGGGATGGTGTGATATAGTCCAATGTAAGGCAGAGTTAACCATTATAAGGGTAATTCAAACTACAGTCCAGCCCTGATGTAAGTCCTGATATACGCTAAAGCAAATCTGGATACATAAATGTATTTGTGTTGCTGCAGGGGGCATCTTCTGCTTTATTTGCTTCTCCAGCATAGTGAGATATAAAATGTTAATCAGCCCCTGTTTTCTGGGTTAACATTTTTGCCTGAAGTTTATATGTGACTTGGATCAATTGCATCTTGCCATCTTATATGATTAGAGACAAATGTCTGCTGTGGCAGAAGTGACTTTTTTACAAGCCCAAATCAGAAAAACTTCAGATAGCATGGGAAATGATAATAAATAAAGAAAGCGTTTCTTAAATTAAACCCAAGGTATTTAATTTTTTGTCTGGTCAACATCAATATGTCATTATTTAATTAATATTTATTCATACATTTCAGTTCTGCAACACATTCAAAAAAGTTAGGAAATAGCCATTTAGAGATAGCAGCGAGGTTAAATATCAAAATTGGACTGTGGTTTTAAACACAGTCACAGGAGATGATGATAAGGATTTGTTACAAAAGCTACATCCACAAAAGGCTTAGTCTGTGAAATAGAAATATTGGCAGATTATGTGGTTTTTTCACCAAATGTTAAAGAAAATTGTTAGCATGAAATAATTCATGTTACTTTAAGAAAGAGATGAATGTATGTTCATTTTTATCTCCCTACCATGCATGTAACAAGTCAAGGAATCCAGTGCAAGTTGAGCATATAAAAGTTTTTTCAACAAGACAATTAAAAACCAAATGGACAACTGGACAAATACAAAGACATGGCAAAAACATAAGTGGGTATGGGTACTGGTCTGGCTTGCTTGAAGTCCTCATGCAGAACTTGAGACATGTTTGCAGAAATAACGGAGAAAAAAAAAACCCCAAAACATTTCATCTCATGGTGGATACATCTTTTAAAGTGTTGTGAAAAGAAACACAAAGTGGTAAAAGCTTAACTGACCGCACTCTTTATGGAATATGTTAAAATATCTGAAATGTAGGAATACATCATTTTTAGAAAAATGTACTTTGGACCCATCCATAAAACACACAACATATACTGCAGACAGAAAGTGAACAGTTGCATTTTTCTGTACCTCGTGAATAATGTAAAGTAATTTCAGTAAAATATCACTGCAGTCTCAGGAGTTTCTAAATGTTGTCTATGTGCATCATCTCTGGTCATTCCGGCAGAAGTGCAGATGGCCATATTGGCACATTTTTGAAAGTGTAAAGTGCAATATAGTAAGTGAGATACCCACATTAGAGGCAATAAAACATAGGAAAACACAAACTGCATATGTGTGTGTCTGTGTTCATGAATGTCGATAGAAGTCTCAGAAAAGTTCTGTACAAGGAAATGCTCAGACTAGGGTATGCTGCAGAATTCTCACTGGATGTAATTAAACACATATGGACCAGCCACAAAGGTTGAGCCAAGGAAAGGGAGCAGAAGGCATACTTCTGGTACTCTGTTCTTGTTCAGAAATGTCTTTGTGCTTAGTAGCACACTCATGAGCGCATTCACACTCATGAGCACATTCTTCAGAAGAATAGTAATAACTGAGCTCCAATGAATCTGCAAGTGTGAGTGTGTGTGTGTGTGTGTGTGTATACTGTATGTAAATTTGTGTTCAAAATAATAGCAGTCCAACATGACTAACCAGATCAATCTCTGTTTTTGGTGGATATTATATTACTACATAGCAATGAATTTACCAGTAGATGTAGTAGAGTCAGAAAAAACACACAGACACAACATTCGTGATATTTATGCTTCTGGTATGTGTAATTAATTAAACTATTAATTAAAATGTACGCGTTCAATATAATAGTAGTGTGAAGTTCAATTAGTGAGGTCATTCATTCTGTGAAAACAGGTGTCATCCACGTGGCTCTTATTTAAGGATGAAGCCAACACATGTACTTTAATTTCTCTCTGAAAGCCTAAGAAAATGGGTAATTCCAGACATTTTTCAGAAGAACAGTGCACTTTGATTTAAACATTGATTGGAAAGGGGGGAAATGTTTAAAGATGACAAAAAGTCAGACAATTATCAGCTCCTGGAAGATAATCCTGCCTGTGAGTACTGTGACAATTAAAATATGCCAGTGTGAATCTATCACACATCTATCAGCAAGAAGTCCCCACTGTTAAAAAAGATGTGCTGAAAAAGATACAAAAAGGACGAAAAAGGAATGGGAAAAAATGTTGTGGACTCATGAAAGTAAGATTCCTCTTTTTGGGTCTTCTTTCTTTTTCAAACACTGAATACAAGACACAGTACACAGCAATGCATGTCAGTATCATGATGCATGCTAGTGCAGGCATCATGGTACTGGAGATTTATTTCAGTAATTAGATACAAACAGTGAAATGCATACGTTATATAGATTTATTACAAACACAGTGCTCTATTTAATTAATGCCACAAAAGTACATTGCTTAAATTGTTGGCTCTTTACAAAGTGTTGTATACAAGCATATTAATGGAAAGTTGAGTGGAAGGAAAAAGCGTTATAGGAAAATATGCCCAAGCAATGGGGATAACAGCAGCCTTGAAAGGATTGTCAAGAAAAAAAATGTAGGCCATTAAACAATTAGAGGGAGATTCAAGGAGTGGACTGCTGCTGCTGGAGTCAGTGCTTCAAGAGCCACCACACACAGACGAATCCAGGACATGGCAAAAGCTGTTGCATTATTTGTGTCAAGCCACTCACTGGACTGTTGGTCAGTGGTCCAATGTGTTGTTTTCAGATTAAAGTAAATTTTGCATTTCATTTGGAAATCAAAGTGCCAGAGTCTGGAAGAAGAGTGGAAAGGCATACAATCCAAGCTGCTTGAGGCCTAGTGCTAAGTTTCCACAATCAGTGATGGTTTGGGGAGCCATGTCATTTACTGGTGCACAGCCGTCTACCAGGAAATTTTA
>JAOUQT010000047.1:9194411-9204676 GCA_025769995.1 Xyliphius kryptos
GTCCAATTTAGCCATGAAACCTCCCACACTAAAATGACAGGTGTTTCAGTTTCATTGTCTAACCCCTATATATATATTGTATTACAACAATTATTGATTATAACAATTAATAATAATCCAGGATGGCATGGTGCCACTGTCCAAAAAGTTTGCTTCCTGGATAGGATTACCCTGGACATTTCTGTGTGGAGTTTACATGTTCTCCATTTTTTTCAGGGACCTTTTCTCCAATTTACTCCCGCATTCCAAAGACATGCATGCTAGGCTAATTGGTATCTCTAAAGTGGTGTCTCTAAAGTGGCCCTTATATGTAAATGTGTGTGTAAGCCTTATAAAGGATTGGCGCTCTGTGTAGGTTTTTACCCTTGCGCCCTGAGATGCCGTGTGGGCATCGGCTGGCCCCCGAATCTGTGTAGATTAAGCTGAAGAAAATAGATGCATGAATGAATGAGTAATTTTCCAGATGAATATATTTCGAGTAAATTGTATAAGATCATATGTAGACAAGGGTTAGTTTAAAGGCGTATAAAGATAAATGACAGAACTTGTATCTTTCTACAAACCAATAAATAAATTAGGCATTGGCACCATTTAAATAACCCAGACTATTGAATTCAGTTTAATATTATTTTTCTATAGTGCTTTGTACAAAGGAACATTTCAGGATATATTCATGATGTTTATATTCTGTAAGTTAATTTTATCCCTGATGACCAAGCCAGGTGGCAACAGTGGCAAGGAAAAACTCCCTGAGATGAGAAGAGGAAGAAAACTTGAGAGGAACCAAACCCAGAACAGAAACATATCCCGATTTGCATAATAACAGATTAACCAGTCTGTTGCAAGAGTCCTTACCTGTTCATGTTGTGGTGATATTAAGTAAAGAGGAAAGTCCATATGTCCAACCTTTAGCAGGAACAGGTCATTGCAAGTAATGTCATTCCAAGTTCCCACAAGATTTTGACCATCAGGGTTGATTTAGGAGGTTGGTGTAGGTGATAAGGTCAGGATCCGCACTTCCTTAGTAGTAACATGTAGCTGATATGATGCAAAAAGCGTATTGTACTACTAAAACCTTTTAGTTGAGAGTATTTAAAGAAGCAGAAAATAAAATGGAGCATTTAACGCTACGTAAATGGGATGCATACATATAAATTATGTGTAATAGGTGATTGCCAATACATAATAATGTGCAAAACACCATGAAATGAGATTGTCACTTGCCTGCTGATAGAAATGATTACAGTATGCACTTATGCACAGTGAATCATTTATGTACAAATGGGTCCTGAAAATAAACATATACAATTAAATATTTTATGTTTAAAATGGCAATCTTTAGTTATTCTATTGTGTCCATGTGCTTGTAATTTGAGGACAAACTCATGCAGTGGTATATATTCACAGTTAGGTTTTTTTCTTATAATAACTCACAGGGCTGCTGCGTAATGAAGGTATCAGGCAGAAATAGATGAATATATAGAGAGAAAGTTTGGCAGCCCTGCATTATGCATCATATCCTCCTCTGCTCTGTTCATTTCTCTCAATCTCTTTCAGTATATGTTAGTGGTACTCATACACACATTAACTAGGCATGACCACTGCAATTAGCACCAACGTTAAACAAGATCACACACATGCTGAGCTTAAAAGGCATCAGGACCCAGAGGCGGTAACCGCCACTTGCGGAGAATACAGCATAGCGTGACCCCTCTTTTGTTCCGAGTGTGTTGAGATGATAGGTTGTGCCTGTATGAGGGTTCTCTCAGTCTTGTAATCCTGTTTGCTGCAGTTGCAAAGATCTTGTGTACCCAGTGTTTGTTTAAATATAGCTGGTGCGTGATGCGAAGCACAGTGGTGCATATTGACAAAAAGATTAGATACTGTGCACATCCGCATATTTCACCTTACAGGCAAGGTGGCAGTCTCTCGGATTAAAAGTCTGCCATTGATCTCATCTGTCTGTAGGAAAGGTGAAAGTCAAACAGTTGAGAAGGATAGACAAACACTGTGTCATTTTGGATCAGTGGACACTAATGTATGTCCTCAGCATACTTAGTCTTATACCTTAAGTAATCCAAAAAGATGATAATTTTGTAATTGGAATACAGATGCCAACATCTGTGTCATACAGCATATTTCTAGCATACAAAATTGTAGATACATAATAGCACCATGTTAAAGTATATTATTTTACACATAAAACATGGCTACCTTTTCGTATTGAAGCATTCTAAAGATTAAAAAAAGATTAGGAACACTTGGCTTAACAAGGGTTGGTCCAAATGTTGTCTTAATTACAGCATGAAGACAACAGAATCCACAAGGTGTTTCACATGCTCCATGCTCAAGTTGGCCATGCTAGCTGCAGCAGCTCAGTTCGGTTTACCAGTTTGATGTTCGCCTCTCAGATCAACCACATGTAGCGAGCTGCAGTGTGACCTTGGCTGGATTTTGGTATCCAGTCCCTTCACTTTTGATACAGTAGTACATGAAGAACCCATAAATTTATTCTAAAAAAATCTAAATACTGCTAGGAATAACCTACAGATTTAAAATAGGCTACAGTTACTCTGGGTAAATTATTTACAGAGGCAAGAAAAAGTATGTGACCCCTTTGAAATTACCTGGTTTTCTGCATCAGTTGGTCATAAAATGTGATCTGATCTACATCTAAGTCCCAAGTATAGACAGACACAATGTGCTTAACTGGGCTGCACAGTGGGGCAGTGGATTGTGCTGTGGCCTCACAGCAAGAAGACCCCGGATGGAGCCACTTGGGAAATTTTGGTGTGGTATTTGCATGTTCTCCCTGTGTTTGCGTGGGTTTTCTTTTGGTACTCCGGTTTTCTCCTGCAATCCAAAGACATGCATGATAGGTTAATTGGTGTCTTTAAATTGCCTGTTAATGTGTGAATGTGTGTGTGCCCTGTAATGGATTGGCCCTCTGTCTAGGGTTGTTCCTATCCTCATCCTTCGAGTTGCCGGGTGGGCACTAGCTTCCCCATGACCCTAAAACTAGGATTAAGCAGTTATATAAAATGATGAATACATTAATGTGGTTAACATAATAACACACAAACAATTATAATATTTTATGTTATTATTATAAATCCATTATTGGTGGAAAAAATAGTGAAGCCTTGAATTTAAACCTCCTTTGTCAGCAATAACCAGCAATACGTGTTTCCAGTATCTGCTGATCAGACCTATACAACATTCAGGAGACATTTTGGACCATTCATCTTAGGATTTCTGGTGTGAACTGATCTTCTAAGATCATTCCACAGCATTTAATTTGTATTCAGATCTGGACACTGACTGGGCCACTCCAAAAGTCAAATTAGCTTTTTTTGAAGCCATTCTGTAGTAAATTTATTTTGATGTTTGTCCTACTTCATGACCCGACTTTATCTGTGCTTCAGGTGGTGGATAGACACCCTGATAATATTCTTTAATATCCCCTAATAAATAAAGAATTCATTTTCCTTTTGTTAATGGCAAGTAGTCCAGGCCCTGAAGCAACAAAGCAGCCTCATGATGCTCCCATCACACCATACTTCACTGTTGGGATGATGTTTTTATGTTGGTATGCAGTGCCTCTTTTACACCATACACAGTGCTGCATGTTCTTCAGGAACAATTCATCCTGGGTTTTATCAGTCCACAAAACATTTTCCCAGTAGCGTTGTGCAATGTTTGAGCTGGAAGCCCAAATTATGGAAAAATAACCATACTTGAAATCATTTACATTGTGGGCCCGTTTTTTGGAATGGGTCTGTACATTGCACCTGTTGAAAAGGAAATTACAAATAGAAAGCGATTTTTAAAAAGGCGTGATTAATGTAGGTGAGAAGCTGAGAAACACTTCTGAGCACTGTTCTTGAAGGATGAATAAGAATTTTTAACTATTTATTTTCTTTTATCAGCCTTGTGATTAATGATGTTTACCATTTTGCATTTGCAACAAGCAGTGAAACTGAAAATGGGTGAATAAAACAACAGAGCAAACATGGCCAACATCCTTGTACAAAGTGTTGGCAAATGTACATGTGTAACCGTTGTGTGTTCACATGATTTATATCACGTCCATGTTCTCACATTCACTCATTTCCTGGCTTTCTCACTGTCTCTGGCTCATTCCCCATGTTTGTGCTGGCTCTGCACATCTTCTTTCTCCTGTGTATCGGCCAGTGGATAAATATTTCATTGGACGTTAAATATAGCTGGGCATTCGGTAAGCTTGAACGAGCTGGGTCTCCTCTCTAGGGCACAAATTGAGTGGGGAGGAAAGGCACAGAGCACAGAACTAAAGAAGACCCCTTTGCCCTTGTGAGCTCTCATTCTTAGCCAAGGGTACATTTGTCATTTATTTACTGCATTGAATGGTCTGGTTCGAGTGTGGCTCTCCAGAAGTGTGTATAAATGTGTCTGTGTTACTCATAGAGATAAGTGCTTTCTAAACATATGATGAATCTATAGTTGCCTTTTCCTCTTGCATAGATATGCTTTCTATTTTGGCTGCATGAGTATCCTGTAATTTTAACCTCTAAGTGATGCACGCAATAAATATCATCAATTATATACACAAGATATAAATGTGCATTTCTTATATATATATATATATATGTTTGTTGGGAAGAAATGCAGTATGGCTCTTATGTAACGAAATCTTGGGTTGTTAATCATAGCATGAATCAGTCTAATGTGTATTGGCGTGTAGGAAGCTCTGCTATTTGAGCAGCTCAATGAATGGCCAAATTTGAAGTCCATCAGAGAACTTGGGAATGCTTAAGGCTCTTGGGTTTCTTGGCATTTGCAGGAAAACACAAAAATAGTACAGTATATTGTGTAATGAAAATCATTGGTGGTACTATTTAAAAAAATCTGCTTTATTCTGAGAATAATGTGTCGCAGAATATCAATTCATTTCTTTGTGAGCCAAATCTGAGGGTCTATCTCTTGTATTAGCACTGCAGTCTTCCTCACATCTCACTGGTACACTTTGAAGTGATGCGACTCACTTTTACTTCAAAGCAGATAGGAATCAGTTGATATAACTTTACCTGTAGTTTATCTACTCTACATGCAACACACTACAGATTGATAGATCCCAGAAGATAATAAACATAACAGATTTTAGCCATTTAAGACATTATCTTATAGAACATGTGTCTAAACATTTTATTTTCAAACTTTTCCTTGAAGGAATCTACACCTTTTTAATAGGCATGGGTATATTAAAACAGGTCATGTGACTTTAGGATGTATCAGTCATTAATTTTTTGTACTCACCATCTTAATCCATCTTATTCTGCTGGCAGGAAGGGCACACACAAACACACACAAAATAATGTTAATTTAAAGATACCGTTAGCCTAACACATGTCTTTGGACAATGGAATGGAACTGGAGCACCCGAAGTAAACCCCTGCGAACACGGAAAAAACATGCACAGGACCCAGGATGCCCCATCCATGATTCATACCCAGAACCATCTTGCTCTGTGGTGGCACCACTACCAGCCCATATTGTAATATTTCTTTAAGAAGATTATGGCTTAAATTCAGTGTTTATAGGTCATCTGTGGCCTTTAGACTCAATAAGAACAATCTTGCTCTCATTTGTCCATAAAATGATGCACTAATTCTTTATAGGCCAGCCAATGTGTTCTTTAGCAAACTGTAACCTTTTCAACACGCCTTTATTCAGCACTGATATGTTGCAAAGTACTATTGCAAAGGTTCTTGCAAATAGTTTGTGTTCTTGTAGGCGTCTTCTGATTGTAGTAGTACTCACGGGTCTCTGAAGAGCTTTCTAGATTTCTCTGAAGCTGATTATTGGATGCTTCTTTGCTATTCTTGTAAAAAAAATACTTTTATCAAGAATTTGATTAATCAAGCATCGTGCATATCATGACATTTGATTCTGTTGGTTGTCCAATAAACGGCTACACCTAGTCATGAAATTTGTTCTATTAGGTTTTTGTGCAAAATTCAGTAATTCAGTGCATTAGTGATGTCAGACTGCTATTATTTTGAACACAATTATAAATAAATAGGAAAGTGTATAGCAAAGTAATCCTAAATAATCCTAGGATAAGCCTGATATTACAGTGGCAATTTAGATATACTTTAAAACAGAACTGACAGAACAATCTTGACTCTATCCCACATACACTACAAACAAAAAAATATTAAATAAAGAGGCCAAAATAGGAAAATAAAGAGGGATATCCACAGGGAAGATCATCATCATATAGCTCTGTAGAATCAGGTGAAACATTCATATAGATTTTTGAACGGCAAAAACGTTTGTCGTCATGTTTATAGCAATTGTATATATTTCTTCTAAATTCTGAGAATCTCTAGTCTTGATGTACCTGAAGTTACATAATCTTACTATACCTTAACTGAGACAAGTCGTTGTCATATGATACCATAGCTTTGAGAGGGTTGGTTGCAAAGCTGTGTTCTTTGGGATAGCGATAAGCTGACTGAGAATCCCAATCCTCAAGATGGGGATTTGTTTCCCATCTAATCACACTCTTGTCTACCAACTAAGATATCCTGGCTGCACCATTTTATATATGAAATGGATGGTTGGTTAAGAGTGGACATCATTGTCTTTGTTTCACAAGCTCCCCCTACACTTAAAATATAATCTTTATTTCTGTGTTTTCAAAAGGTTTTGCATCCACATGACAATATTCTATAATATAATATCCTCCTTATGGAGCCAAAGAAATTAGTAAAAGCTCTGTAGTAGGTATGCCGGGGCTGTAGGTGGTAGCGTAATTATGCAAACATCGCAGAACTTAATGTGTCTGTGAGTTAATCAATAAAAACATGCTCTTTAATGACATCTCTTTCTCTCTATCTGTCTCTTTCAAATACACACACAGTTGCAATATTTCTCCAAAACAACTATTAATGATGGTCAAATTTCCCTCTCTCGTCAAACTCAATTCCACCTGTCAGAAATTATAGAACTAAAACCAAATTCCTAGGATTTCAATCTTCATTTTTTTTAATGATGCAGACATATTTGGTCATAGTAGCCCAAAATCAATCAGCATCTGGACTCAGTATCCAGGGCAGGTCAGGGACCTATTTGCACAGCACCTGTTATCGTCCTGTCTATGTGAGTTTCCTCTGGGAGTCCCAGTTTCCTTTCATGGTCCAAAGCTATGCTCTTAGGCAAAATGTATAATTAATTGCGTATGAGTGTGTGTGTCTGCCCTGCCATGGCAATTTGTCCAGGGTGTTTCCTGCCATCAGTTAAATGAGCAATGGGATAGAATCCAGAATCCCCTGCAGCCCAGCAGAAGATAATCAGCTTAGAAAATGTATGAATGAATAACTGAATGAATTATTGAATGAATGGAAGAATGAGGAAATTGATGAATGAATGCGGCTTTGGAATATTAAAGGCTATTAGGCATTGTTACATTAAGGGTTTTGGGTTTGATTTATTTTAGACATGTAGAAGTACCCAGCTGGCATTTGGTAGATCTTAAACTTTTAATGTCAGATGTGGTACAAAATTGAATAAACATCAAAGCAATGGTTATTGTTAGAGTTGTAAAAAAGTTAACAAATTAACATTGATTTAATGCAACATTCAAATTCTGCCTTTATTTTTTCTCAACATTTTTAATATTTTGATCACGACCCATAAAAATGGGGCAAGGCAAGTCTATTTCTGTAGTGCCTTACACAATGCCAATTCAAATATTTCAGCTGCAGCCGTGGCCTAATAGACAGGATAGAGGGCTTGTGACCGTTTAATACCCATTCCAGGCAAGTCACGACTGTCACAGTCGTTGAGAAAAGCACCCAAACACCAATTGCTCCCTGTGCGCCACAATACGGGGCAGCACACTGGTCTCTATGTGAATCCTCAGATGGGTTAAATGAAGAGTAAGAAGTTCCCTATAGGGATAAATAAAGTATCAATTATTAGATATTATAAATAACATTGGGTATGTATGACAAACATTAAAGAACTGTAGGTATGATGAGAGAGACATTTAGTGATTACTGGTGATTTTTTTGGAGTATGTTCAGCTATGTTCAGCTGCCATGTTCCCACACTTTAGGCACAAAGGAACATGTTGGCTGTGATCATGCGGAATAAAACATCCAGCATGTTTGAGAGCAGTGAGCTTGTTTGAATATAGGATATATTTAGTTGCCTAGCATCCAGGATTGCAATGCATTGCATATTTTAGATATTTTGTGTTATGAGCATTTGTTCAGTGTTGGAAATCAGGAATGTGTCTATTCGAATGAATGGAAGAATGTGCCAGAATGGGCAAATATTTCATTTCTAACCTTCATTGATTATGTTGCTCTACACATCGATGTACGCTACTTAACAGCTATGTGCACTCACAAATCGTTTTTAATTCCTTGTTTTATTGTACATTTTGACCTGTGAACCTAGAAATATTTGCATACGTATAATGGATTTTATACAGAATGGAAAACTAGGTTTTTTTGAGTGATTTTTAAATGTACGTACTTTTGTAAAAATGTAATTCTAATGTAAAATATTAACAAATACATTTCAGTACACAGTTTGTACAAATAAAGAATACATTGAAAATGAGATCCGAGTATAAAGCCTGAGTATAATCAACACAGAGGTCACCAACCTTTTTGAAAAGGAGAGCTACTTCTTGGGTACTGATTAATGCAAGGATTACCAGTATGATACACCCTTCTGAAATAACTAATTTTCATGATTTTCTTTTATAAATCATTGCTTCAGTCAGATCAGCAACTTCAGTAAAATATATTATATAGCAGACAAACACATTGATATTTGAATGGTGAAATAAAGTATATAGGATTTACAGAAAGTGTGCAATAATTATTCAAACAAAATTAAGTAGGTGCATAAATTTGGGTACCCCAACAAAAATAGCATCAATATTTATTAGATCCTCTTTTCCAGAAATACCACCCTCTAAACCTTTCCTAAAGCTTCCAATAAGAGTCTAGGTTCTAGTTGAATGTATTTTGGACCATTCTTCTATACAAAACATCTCCACTTCAGTCAGGTTGCATGGTTTCTGAGCATAGACAGCCCACTTTAAATCACACCACAGATTTTCAATAATCTTCAGGTCTGGGGACTGAGATTGCCATTCCAGAACACTGTACTTGTTCTTTTGCATGAATGCCTTAGTAGATTTTGAGTAGTATTTAGGGTTGTTGTCTTGTTGAAGTATCCTTGCCCGGTGCAACTTCAATTTGTCACTGATTCTTGAACATTATTTTAGAATCTGCTGATATTGAATGGAATTCATGCGACTCTCAACTTTAGCAAGATTCCCAGTACCTGCACTGGTCGCATAGCCCCCCAGCAAGATGGAACCACCACCAAATTCCACTGTGTGTGTAGCAAATGTTTGTCTTGGAATGCTGTGTTCTTTGTCCACCATGCATACCGCCCCTAATTATGTCCAATTAACTCAATTTTAGTTTCATTAGTCCACAGCACCTTATTCCAAAATGAAACTGGCTTGTCCAAATGTGCTGTAGCATACCTCAAGCAAGTCTGTTTGTGAAGAGGCTTCTTCTGCATTACTCTCCCATACAACCTCTGGTTTTGCAAAGTGCTCTGAATAGTTGGACAATGCACAGTGACACAATTTGAAGCAAGACAATGTTGTAGCTCTTTGGAGCTGGTCTGTGGGTTGACTCTGCCTATCTGAGATTTCTAAAACTTCTAGAACTGTACCTGTGGTATTTCATTTCCTCATTATGTTCCTCACAGTGGAAACCGACAGCCGAAATCTTTTTTTACACTTCCCCCAAACCATGATGTTGAACAATCTTTCTTTTTAGGTCATCTGATAGTTGTTTTGATGCTCCCATTTTGCAACTTTTCATAGAAGATGCAAAGAGGGAAAAACTTACAATTGGTTCACCCTTTCTTATAATTGGATTCAACTGTGTATGTAGGTCCAGGGTCAGTGAGTTCACAAAACAAACTTTGTGTTCTAATAATTAGTGCTTAAGATATTCAAATCAATTAAACAGCAAGGGTGCCCAAATTTATGCACCTGCCTAATTTTGTAAGAATAATTATTGCAAACTTTCTGTAAATCCATATAAACTTCATTTCATGTCTCAAATATCACTGTGTTCTTCTGCTATATGATATCATTTTTCATACCTTCTTCTTCTTCTTTCGGCTTCTCCCTTTTATCAGGGGTCGCCACAGCGTGTCAACCTTTTCCACCTCACTCTGTC
>JAOUQT010000047.1:9221628-9246612 GCA_025769995.1 Xyliphius kryptos
GGCGCATCTGTGACCAAGACAGCAAGTCTTTGTCATGTATCAAGAGCCACTTTGGGGTGTTTTGGAGGAGCAAGTCATTGTCCAACCCCTGTATATTTGCCACATACAGTATACTTTTCACAGAAGTCTGGGGAATATCTGTGATCACAGCACAGTAAAATACTCTTAGAAACCCTGTCATTTCTGCGATTGCTATTCCCTCCTTACGCATCTGACCTCTTTGCCATTCTGTACAAAGCAGTGTTCTTCCCTATCAAGAATGTGCACATAATCATCTCTGAAACAGTAGCCACTGACCAGTAGGTGAGTCTTGTCAGCTCTTTTGTAATGTGCCATTCATTTCCCCAGTGGCTGGTTTGTTTTTCCAATTTAAAGTTCACAGCACTTTGCCTGGAACTTAACACTGTGCATGTATGTATGTTACTATAAATATAAAAAAGAAGCTAAAAAATAATGGCCAATTTGCATATGAATGTGATTGCCGGTTTCATTGTTGTGCAGCAGTGCTGTTTAAAAGTTGGGAATAGTTGCATTCAGCTGTGGATGACGTAGTGTCATAGTAGGTTGCATAGTGGTTTGACCCCACTTTCCCACGGGTCGTCCTGGGTCAGGTCTGTGTGGAGTTTGAATCATATCCACGGGTCCACATGGGTTCAATCTTGGTTCTCAGGTGCATGCTAGGTGACTTGGAGATGCCAAATTGCAAATCATGTATAACATGATTGAAAACTTGTGATTGATATAACCTTGCACCTGTCATAAAATACTTGTATATTATATATATAATATCAGCCATAAACTTTATTATCAACCCAATCAAAAATATCAACCCTGGGTTAGAGAAAACATACTGACCTTTATTGATGGAGTGTTAAATAATTACAAATAATCTATTTATCTATTGTAGTTCTCTAATGCATGCAGGGGCATTTCTATGTAGTGTGTCCTAATTGCTGCCATGAAAGATTCTAAGACAGTGTAGTAGGCAGAATTGTAAGCTGCTGTGTGATAGACTATTTGTGTGCACAGTCAATGGTCGTTTAAAAAGCCAAGATTCCTGTATTGGAGTCTGTAATTGTGGTTTCCTCACTGGAATGACTGTGAGTTATAAACTGAGCAGTTGAATGCTTCTGGCTCAAGACTTGAATGAACCTACTTTGAAAGATCAATTGCCGGTTTCTTTGACGAGTTTGAAGACTCTTGCATCACTGTCTGGAATAAAAGACATTATAACAAGCAGTTAATTTATCCTATATATAGTGTTATAATGACTCTATAACACTATATTATAATGCAAGAGTAGGTTTTAAATACTTTCTGACTGACCATGCACACATTCATACACTCATATACAAATAGGGACATATAACCACACCCAGTGCATCTGCTGGTATGTTTTGCTGAGTTTAATAAACATAAGGGAAACTAACATCAACACCCAAGCCTATGATACACAGTGTTGTCTGAAACATTATCCAATATAAAATGTCTGTGAGTGTGTAACGCGGACTCGGGTTCAGGAACGCACAGGAGGGAAAAAGTAGTTGCAGAGAGGTATCTTTATTAATAATAAACGTAAATAAACAAAGAAATACACTTGCAAACATGAGACAACACAAAACAAAATTAGGAACTAGCATAACGCGTCATGGGACAAAAAAAAACAGACTTTTGTCATAGGTAAAGTCTCTCTATCTATTTTGCCATACACTGAACTGAACTAAACAAAACACACTACTTAATACCCAAGGTGATCAGTGTGCGGCATTGAAACCAGCTGCAGTTCATTCATTTGTGTGACTTCCCCATAACTGCTACTTCCGTCAACAAGAGAAGTCACATGTCGTTGGTTGCAATGTTCAATGAGTCCCCCAGGTTGCCAGAATTCCCATGGATCTGACATAGTGGCACAATTACTGTATGTGTACTTTTAGTATTATCAAAAAAATGGTAGATGAAGTGTGAGTCAGGTGCTGTCAACCAATGGGATAATAATCAGGTATGACTGGGCATTCTGATTTGATTAGAGAACAGAGAAATACTTTTTCTGGGATAGATACTTTGCTGTAGAAGCTTGAGTGTTCTTATTAGTATGAGAGCGATGCTGTATAGCGTATAGTGCTCCTAGCAGGTTCATCCTTGAAGGTAAGGTCAGAGAGAAGGTTTCAAACCGAGTGAGAAAAGCAGAAATATGGGCTGTAGCATGGTACTTAAATCCATAACACATTGAAGTGTATGCTGGGTTCAGCCCAGCACAACATCAAGTCGACTGCAGGGCTGACCAGAGATTGGGATACTCAGTCAGTCTATTGTCAGTCTATTTATTCCTCAGCGCACTAATGAGTACTGACTCATCCGTGCAGATAACCATTACGAGGTGATGAAGGCGTATGACATGACAGAGAAATGGCATAGTTTAATCTTTAAACACTGGTGTATTAGGATATACCATAAAACCAACAAAGGATATTTCCTGAAGACCTCAGAAGAAGTGTTGTTGATACTTATCAGGTTGGAAAAGGTTACTAATTCATCTCTATAGCATTTGGATTCAACAGATTGACACCAGACTTAATCTAATCCCATCTGTGGAACACAGTGGTGATAGTATCATGGTATAAGGTCCTGTTTTGCTAGAGCCAGCAAAGCCAGCAAATTATAAAGGAAGATGTAAGAACATATGTCTTGAGCTGAATCTCAGGAGAATATGGGTCATGCAGTAGGAAAACAAACCTAAGGATATTAGTCACACATTTTATCAAAGAATTGTAAATAAAGGATAAAGGTTTTAGAATGGTGGTGGACTTCTGATGGTGGGTTTATAAACACAAACCTCAGCCAATGCAAGGAACACATTAAGTTGCTTAGAATTAACTTTGTGTTCTTTTGATAACATTGATCTGGAGATTAGCGTGATTAATTCTGTCTCAATGATGTAGCTAAAGTTTCCTAAATTACAATCAGAATCAATTATATCATCGACCATATTTGTTATAGAATTATACATTTTTAAGATAATAGTATTAATAGTTAATATTGCAGTATAAATTAGTTGTGATGTGAAATATTGTATTATTTTACTCAATATCTGGTGGAGTCTAATCTTTTTGTTTCATTTGTTTGATAAGACTGAGTGTTTTTATTGTTATTTCATTTAAAGACTTGTCTGACAATACAGTTCGCTTTTAGGTAAAATTTATACGGCTATATAATGAATTAGATTTTTTAATTCTGGAAGGAAATTGTTCTCTGCATTTATCCCGTCCAGGTGTGAATAACCGGAGCATTGTGCTGCCCCATTGAAGCACATGGGGAGCAGTTGCGGGGTTGGGTGCCTTGCTCAACGGTACTTCAGACATGCCTAGAGTAGGGATGGAATCAGCGATCTCTTGGTCCCCAGTCCTCTACCTTATCCATTTAGCCTTAGCTGACCCCATTGTGGGTCTAAAGGGTTCTTAAGGGTTCACAAACATTTAGGTTTGGAAAATTATGAATAAAAAAATTAGGCTTTTTGTTCCAAAATATTACTTGAATGATATTTATTCAGACATTATCAGACACATTGGGCTGCACAGTAATGAATGCTAGACATATTTAATTTATTATCTATTTTTCTGCGTAATTTTGATAATAATCAATTGTCCAAGACAAAATAAATGGAGATTGCTTGGTAGGCGGAAAAATGATGAGGTTACAGATCACTAGTAACCCAATGTACCCATTTAAGGTGTTTTTTATGATAAATGACACACAGATATTAATGCAAAACAAATTCATTCATTTTCTATACCAGCTTATTCCTAGTTCTAGAGTCACAGGGAAGCCAGTGCCCACCTTGCAACTCCTGGGCATAAGGCAGGAACAAACCTAGACAGGGCACCAATTCATCATAGGGCACACACACACAATTAAGAGATACCAATTAACCTATCATGCATCTCTTTGGAATACGGGAGGATACTGGAGTACCATGAGAAAACCCATGCAAACATGGGGAGAACATGCAAACGCCACACAGAAATTTCACAAATGGCCCCACGCAGGCCTTGAACCTAGGACCTTCTTGCTGTGAGGCTACACCAGTATCCATTGCGCCACCATGCCACCTCAAAATTAAAAAACATCATTTAGGAAATGAAGCCAATGATTATCCACATAGAAAGCTCACTATTTTTGACTTTGCTTAACCCGTTCTTGTCTAATGTAGGATTCTAGTTGATCAACTTTTTTAGTTTTTTTTAAAGTTTTTTCCATTATATGATGCACCAAATGTTTTCTATCTGGACTGCAGGCTGGCAAGTTCATTACCTGGACCCTTCTTCTACACAGTCATGATGCTGTAATTGATGCAGTGTGTGGTTTGGCATTGTCATGTTGAAAATGCAAGGTATTCACTGAAAGAGACGTAGTTTGGATGGGAGCATATGTTGCTATAGAACCTGAATATACATTTCATCATTGATGGTGTCCTTCCAGATGTGTAAGCTGCCCATGCCACACGCAATAATGCAGCCCTATACCATCAGAGATGCAGGCTTCTAAACTGAGCGCTGATAGCAACTTGTGCCATGCTTCTCCTCTTTAGTCCGAATGACACGGCATCCCTGATTTCCATAAAGAACCTCAGATTTTGATTTGTCTGACCACAGAACAGTTTTCCACTGTGTCATTTTAAATGAGCATTGGCCCAGAGAAGACGTCTGCGCTTCTGGATCTTGTTTAGATACTACTTCTACTTTGAACTATAGAGTTTTATCTGGCAACGACAGATGGCACAGTGAATTGTGTTCACAGATAATGTTCTCTGGAAATATTCCTCAGCCCATTTTATGATTTCCAATACAGAAGCATGCCTGTATGTGATGCAGTGATTTAGGATAAACGGCAACCAGCGGCTTTCAGTGATTGTTTACGGAAGAAAGTATTACGTCGCAGTCACGTGAGCTAAAAAGTACCGGCTGTAAGGGATTCGCGCACTGATTGGTTTGCTATTTTAGTTGATTTGTTTGTTCAGTTCGGTGCGCAGCATGAGATTGGATAGTTAGAAAGACATTGCAAGAAAAGCTATGATCTATGCCTAAAGTCAGTTTGTTCTGTTTCATGCTTAGTCTGTTTGTCTCTTTCAAGCTACTTTAAGCGTAGGCAGTGTTTGTTTGTTGGTCTCTCTTTATACCATGTTTATTTCTTTGTTTATATTTGGTAAGCTTCACTATTAAAGAACCTTGCTGGACTTCATTCCGCCTCTGATCCTGTCTTAGAATCCTGTCTGATCCTGTATGGAGTCCCATTGTTACAGCACCCAGTATGGTTTTCCGACCTTGACCCTTTAGCACAGAGATACTATCAGATTTTCTGAATCTGTTGATGTTATTATGCACTGAAATAGAGCAACCTCTCGAATGAATAATATGCATGCTTATAAAGTGTAGAGCAGGCTTGTAGAATTGTTTATTGCAGACAGTAAACATGAATAAAATTACTTGTGCACAACTGTAAATTAATGTTAAACAGTGTAGCCAATTATGAATGTAAATATCTTTTCATCACATCCTATTACATTATTCATTTAACCATACAACTAAATTCATAATATGTCAACAAGCAGAAGCAATACATCATAGCATATGTCAGATTAATATGACATATGGCGATACAACAGAGAAATTGTGCTGTACATCATGTGAGACACCTGCAGAAATGCATGTCCTGTAATGGCAAAAGTGTAATTTTTGTCCCTCCTATTGGCATCTGAGCTTGTGTTGGGAAACAGAACACTATGCATTATGCATGTATAAGTGGACTATCTACACAATTCCTTTGAGCAGACATATAGGATTTGCATGGATGTTTAACCCTTGTATTATGTTTCAAAAGACATACATCCATTATGTTAGGGGTCAAGTTTTATACTCTAATGCAAATAAATCATCAAGTCAAATAAAAAGACCTTTATTCATTCACACTCTATATTTGCTTAATCCTAGTTTTAGGGACACAGGAAAGCCTTTGCCCACCTGGCAACTCTGGGCATGAGAGCAGGATCAAATCTAGACAGGGTGCCAATCCATCATAGGGCGCACACACACAATCACAATCACAAACACATTCACACACGGCCAATTTAGAGACACCAATTAACTTATTATGCATGTCTTTGGAATGCGGGAGGAAACCTGAATACCCAGAGAAAAACCTGCACGAATACAGGGAGAACATGCAAACATTTTATGGAAATTTCCACATAGAAATTTTCCGAGTCACCCCACATGGGGCTCGAACTTGGGATCTTCTTCCAACCACTGCGCCACCGTGGCGCCTCGGAAAACTTTATTAATAATTATTAAAAAGGTTCAGACGAATGAAGCATAAACGTAACAACTCACATAAGAAGGCTACTCTATATATACTACATAGCAGTATATATACTGCTACTGTATATATACTACATAGCAGTATATTTTATTGTTGCACACACAAAACAGTCCAAACTCAAAATTGGGCAGTGTTGGGAGATATAAAACAGGGCAGGGGACAAAAACTAAACAATGGCAATATCAAACACTCAGAAGATCCAAATAACTTAAAGGGAGCATGGCTCATTAACACTGGTTGGAACAGTTCTGCAAAAGCATGAAAACACAAAAGACAATCAGTCCACAAATGACAAGTAATCCAAAAAAACAGGTAAATCAGACAGTTCAAACTAAGTACCCAACAGAACTAGGGCTAAGAAAAGCACATTAAGGCTAAAAACATGGCATAGCAACAATCAGCAAGAGAACTAAGCAAAGATCTATAGTCCGATAAACTACCCTTAAAAATCATCAGAGAGCAGATCTAGAGGCTCTCTGCCTGACTGACTGCAGGTGGGGCAGCAATCACTAGGAGTGAGGACTTTTGGTTAACGTACTTCTCTGTGAGCCTGATATTTTCACGATTGTTTGGCGCCCTCCAGTGGCCTTGGTGAAAAAAATATATATTTGTATACATTTGCCATACTGAAAACATATGTTATTAATAGACTCTTCACAAATTGTTCCGTAACACTAATAATTAACATAATGAAAAGGGAGTTACAATTAATCTTTAACCCTTTCGAACAAAATCATTACCTTACTTTTTCCATTACTGCTCGCACATAAGTGTTTCATAGTCTCAGTATTGAGTTTCCTCTTTTACCTCCAAATTGTTCAGTATAGCTTACTCAAATGATCGCAGTATGTAGAGATAAAAAAATAATTATACATCATAGACTCGGGTCATAGGAAATTGTGTAGGAGCTGTGACCAAGCTATATAACCATTCGTAGATTTCCAGTGACTCGGCTATTTTGGATGACGGCTGTTTTCCTTGGGTTTCTATCCAACAGTAATTCAACAAACACAATCCTATTCACATAAAGCCATGTTGCTTGCCTTATTATACTCTACACTCACAAGCCATTAGATGATAAATTGTTAAATGTTTTTTGAGGTACTTCTTTGTTATACACTGCTGATGTTATTTATGTGTCTATTTCGCTGCTGTTGCGACTGCTGTTGTTTCTGTGAGGCAACTATGATGGCAGATAGAGTGCTCCCTGAATTGGATTTGAATGAACTAGATAGGAGTGAGAGAGAAAATGATAGTAAAGGACAGAGCAAAGTAGGGGGATGTTGCTCTTTCTTCCTTAAATGAGGCAAGTTGTCAGGGAGAGAGCTTGACGTAATTAATCATACTAAGTGCAGTAACAATGAAAGAAAGGTTGAATAAATGTCCAGTAATCACATCATCTTGCCATTCTGGAGTGAGGCCTTTAAAAGCTGTTTCATGACAGAAAAAACAGAACACTAACATATTTTGGTAATTTAAGTGTGTACAGAAAGTATTCAGACCCCTTTAAATTTCTCATTCTTTGTTTCATTGCAGCAATTTGCTAAAATCTAATTTATTTTATTTTCTCCTTGATGTAAACTCCATGCCCCATCTTGACAGAAAGAAAAAACAGAAATGTAGATATTTTTGCAAATTTATTAAAAAATAAAAACTGAAATATCACATGGTAATAAGTATTCAGACCCTTTGCTGTGACTCGCATATTTAACTCACATGCTGTCCATTTCTTCTGATCCTCCTTGAGATAAATCTACTCTTTAATTGGAGTAAAAGAATTTCTACAATGTTTAAGGTTTTTAAGATCACAATGGCTTTCATAATTCTTAAATGGAAGAAGTTTAGAATGACCAGAACTCTTCCTAGACCTGGCCATGCAGCCAAACTGAGCAAATTTGTGAGAAGAGTCTTGGTGAGAGATGTAAGGAAGAACCCACAGATCACTGTGGCTGAGCTCCAGAGATTCAGTAAGGACATGATAGAAAGTTCCTCAAAGTCAACTATAACCACAGATTATGAGAAATAAGATTGTCTGGTTGTCTCTGATGAGAAGAATATTGAACATTTTGGGGTTAATTCTAAACGATATGTGTGGAGAAAACCAGGCACTGCTCATCACCTGCCCAATACAACCCCGACACTAAAACATGGTGGTGGCAGCATCATGTTATGGGAGTGCTTTTCAGCTGCAGGGACGGGCGGACAGGTTGCAATTTAAAGAAAGATGAATACAGCCATGTACAGAGATATTCTCGACTGAACTGCAGTAACCTGACGAAACTGGAGAGGATCTGCAAGGAAGAATCTCATAATTCGCAAGAAGTCTCATGGCTGCAATAGCTCAAAAGAGTGTTACGCTGTGATATTTCAGATTTTCTTTTTAATACTTTTACAAAATATTAGAGTTCTGGGGTGGCACAGTGGGAAGTGCTGCCACTGCAGTGGGAATGATTCCCAGTGACGTTTGCCTGTTCTTACTGTGTCTGTATTGGGTTCCTCTGTTTGCTCCGGCTTTCTTCCACAGTCCAAAGGCATGCGCTAGGTTATCTGGTGTCTATAAATTGCCCTTCGTGTGAGTATGTGCCCTATGAATGTGAGGTGCCATGTCTGACTTTAGCCCTGTGCTACCGGCTGGTCACTGGCTTCCCCTCAAACCTAACTAGGGCTTAGCGGGTATATAAAATGACTAAAGAAATGAATGAATATGATTTTATTTTTAATTATTTATTATAATTTATTTATTTTTAGAAAGAAGTTTTTTATTGATATTATACACTAGCTAAACAGTTATTACTTGTAAATATCTCCAAGTGTTTAAAATAAAGAAGAAAAAGTGCAAGAGTGATACAAAGTGTAGTGAAGGGGTTGTGAGTGAAGAGACTGTGATCAATCAACTCGTATATCAGCAGCTGTGATGGGAGCTGGAGAGCCATGTCAAGTTCACTACACTATCATCTGCTCAAAATGTCACTAGATTTGTCATGCAGTTCTATTTGTATTAAAGTCAATAACAGAGTTAGAACAGAGTGCAAATAGAGTGTCAAAGTCACTAACGTTGATGACTAAACTGAGTAACAATATCATTAAATTCTCTTGCTTGATGTTTACTGATTAGCCACATTTTAGTATGTTATTACATCTTGAAAACAATCATGTTCTGTGATATTTTTGGCTGTATGTATTTAAGCTTGAAAAATGTAATTGTTGTCACATTAAGAATCTATATTGAATGTGCCAACAGTGTGCTCACACTTACTCATGCAAGGTTTTCGGGATCTACCAAGAGTACAGATGTCATCACATTCAATTATCTGCTTTATACTCTATATACATCTTAGGCAGTCTGTACAAGCATGCTTAAAAATGTGTGCACCCTTTTGCATTTTTAAGATTTCTGCATAAATTCAGATTTCTCCCTTAAATCAGATTTTCACACAGGTCCAGAAAGTAGAATAAGAGAACCAAGTTAAAAATGAGTCAAATATATTATGCCTGGTTATTTATTTTTGTGGATTATGATATTTAACATATTATATATTTATGAGTGGCAGAAGAAATTAGCAATTAATTTAAAATTGAAATCTGAGTCAGGTGCTTTGAATCAATGGGCTGACAATGAGGTGTGAGTTATCACCCTGTTTTATTTAAAGAACAGTGATCTATAAACGTCTGATCTCACAACATATTTGTGGAAGTGTATCATGGCATAAACAAATGAGATTTCTTAGGACCTCAAAAAAGAGTTGTTGATTCTCATCAGGCCCATAAAAGGCTACAAAACCACCTCTAATAAGTATGGACTCCACTAATCCACAGACAGACAGACAGACTGTGTACAAATGGAAGAAATACAAGACCATTGTAGAGCATGGTAGATAATAGTCGGTGAGGTAAAAGGACCCCAGGGTCCAACTTCTAAGCAACTGAAGGCCTCTCTCACACTGGCTAATCTTAAATGCTCACGCGTCTACCAAAGAACACTGAACAAAAATTGTGTGCATGGCAGGGAAAGCCACTGCTCTCCAAAAAGAACATTGCTCCTCGTCTGTAGTTTAAATTTAGATTTTCTTGGAGAATAATAAACAGTGCATTTCAGTATAAGAATCTTATCCCATCATGAAACATGGTGGTTGTGGTAGTATCATGGTTTGGGCCTGTATTGCTGCATCTGGGCCAGTATGACTTGCCATCACTGATAGAACAATGAATTCTGAAATATCAGAGAATTCTAAAGAAAAATTTCTGATCAACAATCCCCGGTCATGTTTAGTTTCAGTTATTGCTGCGAAGGCGGTTACACCAGATACTGAAAGCAAAGGTTCACATACTTTTGCCACTCACTAATAGGTAATATTGGATCATTTTCCTCAGTAAATAAATGACCAAGTACAATATTTTTGTCTCATATGTTTAACTACTTTACTTTTAGGACTTCTGTTGATGTTTTAGTTCATATATATTCTAAAGGGTAAAATTAAATGTGAGTTTGACTTTCACTGGCACAGTGCATTACTACAAAATGCCAAATATCAATTATGAATTTGACCAAGAATGACAGGCATTATCCATTAAAATTAGGGTTAGCTAAGATAAGACAAATACGCTAGCAATGTATGTATTCTAATAATAAGGTTATTGAAGAAAAGTAGATAAAAATTCAACTAGAGACTTTGAAAGGTTAGAAACGATTTTGGACTTGGAACTTTGCTGCTCAGTGGTAGGAATAAAAGTAATGCTCATAACATAGAATCTTAATTATGATAAGTAATTTTTGGGTCACAGTAGAAGGTCATTTAAGACTAAATGATTTAATGATGTGCATTGACAGTATTCTTAAGAGTCAATATCACTCGCATCATCACAGTGCCTATACTAATTAGTAATAGAAATAATAGTAATAGAATCTCTTATATAAGTGCTAGCATATAACAGGCAAAAATAAGCCCATACATCACTAATTGAGAGCATACACACACAAAAGCAAACACATGCCTGTACATGCATATATGTGGTATGATATCATACTAGGAATCTTGTTTGAATCCTTGGTAGGATGATCTGGATCCCTTTGCACCAACAAATGAAACAAAGAGGCGAGTCAGTTATTTATTTCATTCATTCATTTATTTTCTACAGCAGTTCAGGGTCACATTTAACTGGTGAACAGCTGGCAGCACAGGGTACAATGTAGGAACAACCCAAGACTCTTAATTGTAGGGTGCACACAAACACACACGCACACTAAGGCCAGATATCTCTCAAAATAGATGTCTTTGACCTGTAGAAGGAAATAACTGGAGCACCTGGAGGAAACTCATACACACACAGGAAAGAAATGTAAACTCAGTAACACAAAAAGGCCCAAGATCAAACTCAGGATCTTCTTGCTATGAGGCAACAGCTCTACTGTTTCACCTAAATATACTACATATCTCTGAATTGCAAAAGTATGTGAACCGTTAGGATTAGCAGATAATTTGAATGTGAAATTTGAGTCAGATGTCAGTCAATAAAATGACAGCTGGAAAGTCTGTTCTTGTCTGTTCCATCTGTGGAACACATTTCCTTGTGACATATTATTTATGAGGACCTTATAAGAAGAGTTGTTTATACTCATCAGGCTGAAAAAGGTTACAAATCTATCTTTAAAATCCAAGTCTATTATTACCCTCCTCAGGATTGGTAAAGAACAGAGAACAGACCATGATTTCCCATAAGGAGAACTTTAAGAAGAATGTGTGCTTGTCAGGGTTTCAAGGAGAAAAAGGTCCAAAGATAACAAATACAGGCCAGATGTCGCTTGTAACAATGTTATTTGGATGGATTATGATAGTTTTAAATCCGAAGTGATATCTTTAAACGTGCATTAGAAATAAAAGCATAATCACGCCTGTCAAACATGGTGATGGAAGAATCAAGTGTCCTTAAAATCTAGGATAATTCTTTATGAGCTTAATGTAAAGAAAATGTGTGTTTTGTATGACCTTGACCTTAGAGCTTTGGAATAGCCAAGTCAATGTCATGACCTTGAGCTTTTAATGGGAGAAACCTCAGTAACATATCAAGTTTGAAGCTGTTTTGTAAAGAGGAATACGTTAAAATGCCTTTAGGACTAACAATTGCCTGAACCATTTAGATGCAGTTATTTGTGCACACACAAATACTGAAATGAAAAGTTCCTTCACCGCTCAAATTTATGAAATATTTGATCATTTTATGTTTTTTACAAATTTTTTTAACTGTGCAACTGTTTAACGTAACAGTACATAAAAGCAAAGGCAATAAGAAGAGTGAAGATATTCACAACACTTTTTGACATGGCATGCCTTTTAACTCAGAAGATTTGATGTGCTAATGGAATGCAAATGTATGCAAATGAGCATGCTTCTGCCCAGATTCATGCAAAATCTGTGATGCAAAGTTGCTGTCTCAGTAAAGTTATGTGTTTGCTAAAAATAACTGAAAGTAATTGGACGTTGCCATTAAATTGTGTGGTCAAAGCATTGTGAGAGGATAGAAGGAGAGTCAGCCGCACATACAGATTAATTTTATTTAAAGTATTCTGGACATTTTCATTTAATTTCCATTTCACTTGCTTGTGGTTCTCATGTGAGTGCTCATGGTTACAGGTCACGTGCGGACAGGCGTTAATAATCATACTAATGTCACGGCCTGTCAGATTCAACCCAGTGTGTATGTGTACTGTGTTCTAAATTATGATGTCGCGATGCGCACAGCGCATGTGTATCTGATCAGCTTCTGTGACCTGATTAGCATATCCCTCTATAATTCAACAAGCACTTGGGTATAAATCTGTGTGTGAAGAGTTACACAGATTTGAATTGTTTTATTATTTATTTTCACTAAATATCAATCAAATCAAATCAATGTGATATAAACCGGACACTCTTCTTTTCCTGATTATAGCACGCATTTGTTGTGCTTTTAAAGAGCTAATGCCATACTGTCAGTTCCAAGAATTTATCTGCTCAGAAAGTGCCAAGGTTATACCTGCAGTTCAGTGTGCTCTCTCTTCTGAAGCAGGTCTTCTGCTTTTTTTCTTCCTCAGACTCCATTTTGTCTATCTTTCTTTCCTCTGACAACAGCAATGGCTGTTTGTCCTCGTTTTCTCAAAAAATCCTGCCTCTGTGTGGCTTTCTTTTCATAAATGTTCCTTTTTATGATAATGACTTGTTCAGTTTTATTAGTATCAGGATGGTGTGAGACATCCAAAACAAGGACACATGAAGGTCACAAATAGTAGTCGTGGGGTTTAGTGATATGTGTTGTGAACTGGAGAAAGATGTGACCCTAGGATTACTGGCAGTTATAATAATAATCAAAATAAACAACAAATATTTTTATTTTTATCATTATTAGCAATAGAAGCATTATTATTATTATTATTATTATTATTTTTAGTAGTAGTAGAATTAGTGGTAGTAGTAATAGTAGTAATAGTAATCCAAAAAAGTTGGGACAAAGTACAAATTGTAAATAAATGCAATAATTACAAGTGTCAAAAACTAATATTGTATTTACAATAGAACAAAGACAACATATATAATGTTAGAAAATGAGACATTTTGAAATTTTATGGCAAATATTGGCTCATTTAAAATACGTGACAACAACACATCTCAAAAAAGTTAGGACAGGGCAATAAGAAGCTGAAAATGACAAAGTGGCAAAGTGGAACACTGTTCTGTGCTCAGACAAATCAAAATGTTAAGTTCTTTATGAACATTGTGATGCCATGTCATTTTTTAGTTCTAACATTTGATATGTCATCTATGTTCTATTTTAAATAAAATGTGGAATTTTTAAACTTCCACATGATTGCATTTCATTTTTCTTTAAAATTTGTACTTTGCCCCATCTTTTTTGGAATTTGGTTTGTAGTAGTAAACCAGCCATTAGAGAACACAAGGCAGTGTAATACTATTTCCAGTCCCAAACCCACATAAATGGTGAGGGTTGAGTCAGGAAGGTAGTAAGAAGCTTCCAGATGACTGGATAGAATCAGCAACAGTGATTAGACAGACAGGCAGACAGGTACTTGGTGTGTCATCTGGATAGGAAAAAGATAACAAGAAAGCATGGTGGTGAAATGAGGAAGAGCAGGAGGATATTCAGAGAAATTGGTTAGAGAAGACAAAATGGGGCAGGGCAAGGACTAATGAGAGTAGGCAAAGATGGTAGCTAACGCCAAGTAGAAGGCCTATGATGAGTTGTATGAAAGGTTAGGTAAGGAGAGAAAGACGTTTTATTGGTTGGGGAGACAGATAGATAGAGCAAATTGTGGAACAGGATGTATCAATGATTAGCAAGAATGAAGGGAGAAAGGCTTTGAAAAGGATGAAAAATGAAAGGCAGGGTTGTACCTGATAACATACTGGTAATGGTGGAAATGTATAGTAGAGACGGGCTTGGTGTTTTTGGCTAGATTATTCAATGAGATTCTTGCAAGTGAAATGATGCTTGAGGAATGAAGGAAAAGTGGAATGAATACAGTGTAATTTTACCACTAGGCAGTTTAGTTTTGTAAAATATTCTTTATATATTAAAATAAGAAATTTAATTTTGTTGTGGACAGATAGACATTGACTTTGGTACACCATATATTTGATGTTGCAGTAAAGAATAAGCTGAGGAAAAAATATCTAAATCCTCTTTCCACATCTGTTGAATGTCAATAATTACATCAGATACAAAAAAATCCCAAGTGTCGATACACACATTAAATGCTGTAGATTTGAAATAAACATTACATCGGATAATTTTTATTTTTAGTCATCTCTCTAGGATGAAATACAACAACAATGCTGGTGAATGTTTAAGACCTAGGGATAAACCAACACATTTAATGCTTCTTGGAAGCTCAGGGGTGAGGACATGCAAGCAGGAGTTGGTCATGCATTTTACTAACTTGCATAAAGTTCATACTGGTTATAGGCTATAAAATTCATAAACATAATATGAAGTTGTAAAATGACTGACTCGTTATATTCATATGAGTACATTAAAAAGAGACCCCGTTTGTACAGGTCATGATGAAGAGAATGTCATTAGTGCTGGGTTGACAAAGACTGATTGGCAAGGTTTTAGTATAAGCACAATGTTATTTTATCACTCTCTATTAGCACGAGCATTTGCCATTATTGAGATGTTAGACTGGAATCGATACTGGGTAGGTGTTATAGAGGAGAACACAGAGCTTTGTGATTCTTCCTATAAATCTACATGGTCCTCTGAGCTCTGTAAACGATTATGGGAACATTCTCAGAATGACAATAATCCCAATGGTAATATTTCACATAGCTACACTATTTTACACAAAGCAGTTTTTCTAAAATCCCAGAACATATACTATGTTCTATCAACAACTGCAAACAGCATATGTGCTTGTCTTGAATATATATAATTGATTGTATTGAGCTTTGCTAACGGCAAAGATCTTTTCATTTTATTCCTGGCCTGCCGTCTCTCAAAACAGTGAGAACTCTCCTTCTTCCTCATTTAAAAATATTTCATGCATGGCTAGACTTATTATTTACAATTTTACTTCTTTGATCAGAGCTATATTCCAGGACCTGCGCTTAACTGAAACCTGTAAGCTTTCTTTGCTTCATGTTTATCTCATCTGTATTCATCACTTCAAATACAAAATACTTCTATTTCAGCAATTGGAGATAAATCAATTTAGATTGATCTTATTTTAGATTTAAAGTGTAGTCATAAAGTCTATTTTTTGTGCTCCAAAAGATCATTTTTATCTTGTGGACGTATAATGTGACTTAATTTGAATAAAACCCAGTGATGGTACGCTGTGCATGTTTGGGCTGCCACTCATCGTATATTTTCTTACATTTTTTTAAATTTATATTATGTATTATGTAAATAATCCACACACACCCTATTTTTTTACTCACATATACCACTTTTCCATACACACACAAACACACATACAACTTTTAGATGGCGCACATATCACTTTAACTTGCATGTGCGAGATGAAAAGTTATATGCATGCAAGCTTAAAAGTTGTATGTGTGTGAGATAAAAAGTTGTATGCGTGTGAGCTAATAGTCTGCGTGTGACCTGGCTGGAAAATGCTATTTGCCGCGATGCTATACAGTCATTGGCAGCTGAAATTAAGCCCTGCCCACCCCACCTATGTAAATTAATCAACTTTTCCATGATATAAAATTTTTTTGAAATGGGTCTGTATATGACTGTCTGTATAACTAGGCAGAATATTCTAATAGTGCACGTGTTTTCAGAATATGCTGCTGATGCCTTAAAATATTTATGTAATTATGTAACAAATACCTGTTGCTGGGTATGTGTTTATATTTATTTATGTTTGTTCCAGCTTATCAAACCTTGCAGACAGTAGCTGTATATGATGAATACAGCTTCTTGAATACTTGACTATGTACAGTGGCTGTATTATTTTGGCATTGACTAACTAGTCCCCTTTTCCACTGTAGCTAATTTCCTTCTCATTCCTTCCTAGCTGGTAAGTGGAGGTTTCCAGTTGTTACAAACGTTGCCTGCATACCAAAGCCATTTACTTGCTAAAAGAAAATTCTGAAAATTCAGAGGAGCTGGAATTAGTGCAGGTTGGATTATGGAGACATTGCATTGCTATTCAGAAGTTTGTAGTACAGATATTTCCTTCAAGCCTGAGATGTAAAAATCTCATAGTTTTGTAAAGGCCCACATAGGTTAATTACTTGGGCAAGGTCTTCTAGGCCTTGGTTGTTTAGAGGTCAAGTGACTGGTGGCAATATACTCCCTGCATCCGTCTTCTCCTTTTGCTATTCAGTCTCAATGTCCAAGCCCCTAAACAGAAGCAACATGGTTTTTATAATGACAGTTTTAACACAGCATGATTACACTTTTTTGAATAGTTTTAACCATAATGATTAAACTAAAGATACCTCAGGGTCTGCTGAGAGGATGGGATTTTTGATGCAGCCCTTTTCGCACAGTACATTGTTGGGTTAGGTTTTGCTCAGTGCAAAGAGGATGGTTGGCAGAAAAACATTCTAGGTCTGCTTCGAGCGGGGTAAAGACAAACTGTAAGCAAACAGGTATTCTAGGCAATAGTCAATGTATTACAAGTCTACTAAATCTTAAAGAGAAATGCAAGAAAATAATATAAAAAATATGTTCATGCTTCATTATTCTCAATTTTTAGAAGTATTATGGTAGTGCACCACTAATGTTATTATTCTGACTTCACCCTTTTCTAAAATTTCACTCAAGTGTAATCTAAATTTGAAGTATAGTGGATATAAAATGTCTACACACCCCTGTCCAAATGCCAGGTTTTTGTTCTGTAAAAAAATGACAGCAAGACAAATATTTTCACAACTTTGTCCACCTTTAATGTGACCCATAATCTTTACAATGCAATTGAAAAACAAACTGAAAACAGGGAGGCGAAGTAAAAACTGACATAATGTGGTTGCATAAGTGTTCACATCCTTTTAGAACTGGGGGTGTGGCTGTGTTCAGATTTAACCAATTACATTTGAACTCATGTTAAAGGGGAGTCAGCACACACCTGTCACCAATTAGAAGTGTCTCTGATCAACCCCAGATAAATTTCAGCTGTTCTAGTAGGCTTGTCCTGACATTTTTGTAGCTACATCATCCAGCGCAAGCCATGGTCCGTGAAGAGCTGCCAGAGCATCAAAGGGATCTCATTATTCAAAGATATCAGTCAGGTGAAGGCTACAAAAAATTTCCAGTTCATTAAATATACCATGGAACACTGTGAAGACTGTCATCAGTAAGAAGCTGCAAGATTTTTTGGCAAGTACTGGCTGTGCAGTACATGTGACAACAATCTCCCGTCTTGGGTGGCAAGACGAAAGATTTATATTTCAAAGAAAAACATCCAAGCCCTGCTTAGTTTTGCAAAAAGACATCTGAAATCTCCTAAACACATGTGGGAAAATGTGTTATGGTCTGATGGTCCAAGGTTGAACATTTTGGACATAATTCCAAAAGGTACATTTGCCGCTAAAACAACACTGCTTATCACATAATATTTTTTGAAAAGATCATGTGCACTATCAGCATATTCTGCCTAGTTATATTCAGAGAGTCATATATACTGTAAATGTGGTATGTTTGGACGTTACACTCTACTAGTCTGACCCTGAGCCTCTATGATGAACTGTGCATTATTAAAAGACACAATCTTTAAAATGAACTTACTTGCATTTGCCATTTTGCAATCTGGGTAAAACCGACGCTCTGTGTGACGTAGCAAGGGTTAGTAGAATGGATCGGGTGGGAAGGGCTTAACTTCAGCAGCCAATGACTGTATAGAATCATGACCAATAGCATTTTCCAGCAAGGTCCTGTTTAGAATATTAGCTCACATGCATCCAACTTTTCATCTCTCGCGACTACAACTTTTCATCTAACACACATACAACTTTCTGCAGTTTAAAGTTCACGAGGAAAATGTAGCGTGTGTGCAAGCTAAAGTGGTATGTGTGCCAAGTAAAAGTGGTATGTGTGCGAGCTTAAAATGGTATATGTGCGAGCTAAAGTGGTATGTGTGCAAACTCAAAATGGAATGTGTGCGAGCTAAAACTGGTACGTGTGTATGGAAGAGTGGTGCGTATGTGTGGAAAAGTGGTATATGTGCGTGAAAAAGTGCTGTGTGAGAAAGAGTGTTATATGTGCGTGAAAAAGTGGTGTATGTGTGTGGAAAGTAGCATGTGTGTGAGGTAAAAGTTGTGCATGTGCGTGTATTATTGATATATGGCCTATATATATATAAATGATTCATTTAGCTGTATTTAGTTTTGGTGGCTGTGCTTGGTGAGGGTGGGTAGATTAGATCTGTCTGGCGTTTCGCTGACCTCTGCTACATTTCCAGTTTCTAGCTACATTTTTCACAGAGTCTGAAGCTGAAAATGGCTGTTTACGGCACAGCACATAGACTAACACTCTGTTTGTTTTATGATCAAAGAAAAATGCCCCTGTGTAATTGTTGGCTCTAGACACGATTTGTCGCTAGGTGTGACGTTGCTGGTTTGGTTTGCTTCCATGCAGCCATGAACATCTTGTATTTACTAACCTGGTACTCCGTGATATTGCACAGAGTTTGCACAGGTTTTTTTGATCAACTATGCCATTTCTCTATTTTTTGCACTGCTGCTGCATTTTTTATTTTTTTTACCAGGCACGAGATTTTAAATCACTGATAAAGTGTTCCAATAGCTGGTCACATCACAATCACTTTCATTTATTTATTTATTTTTTAATTGTCTTCTTTAATTGTAAAGTGACCTTGGGTTTGTTAAAGGCGCTATATAATTTGAACTTATTATTATTATTAAAACATTTAGAAATCATATCATAAATTGCTCTTATACTAATATGATTTTCTTAATAAAAATAAGGCTGAACAGCAGGGTACAGCAAGTATACTGTTCAAATTAATCTAGATTTTTTTTTATTATAGCGAGAGTGGTGCATCTGTTTAATATGTCTAGACGCAGGTGTATTTATGGAATGCAACTAATGAGAGAAATGTGCAAAATCTTTATTTCCATGGCAGTGTTAAGTCTGCTTCTATACCCAAACTCTTACTAAGATCTTTATTTTAAAGTCATTAAGCAAGTATATTATTTATACATTTTAATTATTGCACATTGCCTACAGTCTGCAATTCCTTCTTTTTTTAAATCTGTGTCTCAGTTAAAGAATGTGGGGTGGTGGGGTATCTTGTGTTGTTTGCATTGACACTGTGATGTCAATGCAAAAGATAAATGTATGATTCTCTGACGGTCACATGTTTATGTAAGAAAGAACCTCACCAGCTTCTCCCATTCCTCCTGAATCAGAAGGACATATTGTATGTTTTATAATCATGATATGTGGAGATTGGACATGTCTAGCTGTTACTAAGAGATTCTTAATAAACATAATCAGCCACCCATTTCAGACATACAGTGTACAGATACACAGAAATTATGTACATTACATATCTGCATATCTTATAGTACATGTTGCACTTTTTGTTTAGCATGGAGTACTCTGGATATGCTGATGAGGCAGCAGACATTAGGTTTTGTTGATCACTTCTGCTCTCGGACAGAAACGTGTGTCTTTTTAGAGCTACTGTGTGACATTAATTAGCACAATTCATCATTCTTTCACAAATCTTTGAAGTTTGCAGTTAAGGAACCAGACTTGCGACCCTTTGGTCCCTGGTTTGATTCCCGGTACAGACAAGTTGAATATGGCCCTTGGGCATAAAGTATGAATGTAACTGGTTATTTTAATAAATATATTTCACAATATTGTCTATGTTGCCTTTCAGCCATTTCGCTATTTTGACTTTATGGCTTTTATTATGTCTGGACAGCAGCAATATGCTAAGGCATAGGAGCTCATTACAAAAACATTTTAGGAAATATTTTTTTTTAAATGAGATAATTGTTGGATGATTATATTATTATTAATATTAGGTAACCGTTTTTATCCTGTCAGGGTTATAGAATCTAGCTCAAGGACAATTAGGACAAGGAAATCACGGCACACCCTGGATAGACCATTAGATTGTAATATATATGTTAATTAGTCCAAAGTTCCATTGGGCCCTTTGGTCAATAAAATGGTCAACAAAAGCGTTGTAGGATTTAATGCGAATCCCAGGAGGTGCTGCTTAGTCTATCTGTGCAGGAATAAAAACGAACTCGCTACACAGTCATGATTTACAGCCTAGCCAAAAATGAACTTGCCAATTATAATTAAAGATAAAATAATAAATATATTCTCTCAAAACAGCAGCTGGTTCAGCAGAAATATATCTGCACATCTCTCTCAAGCACACACACTCTCATTATTCATCCGCAGAAACAATATCTGTCTCTGAGCATAGTGATGTGTCTTATATTGTTTGTATCGAATGTTGAATGGTATTGTGTTGTCCAGCATTATCTGCACAAATTAAAGGCTAAAGCAACACTTTAATCACAAGAGTGCCATGTTTTTAAACATTCATGTGCTCTCAACCAATTTCTCTGTCTGATCTCAAAGCGCAGCCGCTGTAAATAATTTAGCTAGCCTGCTTGGCACTGAAGAGTAGTTGCCTTGGTTAGATAAGTGCAATTGGCCTGCCAGTAGCATTCCGCCTTACCATTTCTGATCCCACAATACAATTCAGTAAAGCCTGACAAACGGTAATGAGGCTTAATCTGTACGCTTTTATGTTCATTAATCAACAGTTGCTAGTGCGCATAGGACGGCAGAAATGTTGCAAGTGGGAAATTACTATTAGACCAGGGTTGAACGATTAATGTTACTGCAAATATTACATAGCTATTACAGACTAAGCATTATTTAAGCACCAATTATCATGGCACTGTTCGTTCTATAATTGGGTTTTGTCATCCTACTGAAAGCACCCATTAGGTTTTCTCTATAATATGCAGTAGCTGCAACATATCTTAGTGGTAAGGCCTTATTTCCTGTTTGGGAAAAATGCATACTGGAGCATAAGCTCTCAATGAAACAGAACATAGAGATCCTAGAGAGTGTGAACTTAATTACTGCTGACACAGGTATAAGTGCTGCAGGATTAATGTCTTGATTTGTATTTATGTTTATTTTGCATGACTATACTTACTATACCAAATCTTCTGTATTGCTAACCTATTTAAATAATGCATATGATACTGAGACTCCGAGTGACATTTCAGGCAGTTATTTATAAACTTTATTTACTTGCATTGAATAAGCTGAGTTATGCCATAAATAATTGCCTTTCTGCTTAATCATGGCTCATCTATTTTAGACTACGAATCCCAAGTCTTAAAGCATTCCACAGGGATCCTCAGATTGCGTCTACTAATCTTATCATTAGTGATGCTCTAAACTAAAATTGGCTAATTTACATAAGCTAATCTTCATTTATCACTTCACAGTAAAGCGAACAAAAGGATTACACTCATTACTTACTGACCAACCTACCCGCCAGACAGGGAGGACAGTTCTGGAATCAGAAATCCTATATTAGGTCTGTTTATTTCTTTCTCGCTGGTGACTAATAGAGCCATTGTTAATTACCCAAATTCCTTCATATTATTAAATGTCTTTTAAAGATCATGTATCTCTATCAGTCATGATATTTGGAAAGTGACAACCTTATTGTGTTTATGTGTAATACCTCTGTTATCAAAATTAAATAATGACTATACTGTACCATATATTAGCAATGCAAAACTTGTAACATTGGAAATAATAAATGTGGACAATATGGCATTTATAGTCCACTAAAAATAAATATGGACAATATAACATGACATGATACATTTTTAATCCAATCTCTTCATTATAACGCATATCTTCTTTTAAGTCTTAAGCTGACACCCAAAGCCTTAGCTATGTTCATGTGGACTGGCCTCATTTTCTGTTTATGTGTAGCAATGTACTCTTGGTATTGGAGAAAGCTACAGTAACTTGACGACAGACTGACTGGAGACATTGGGTCAATATCGTACATCCTGAACCACTGCTGAGAGGTACTGTACATCACCTAGGTAACCAGGTAGAGGATGTACCAGCATTCTCATGGATGCCACTACAAACTCAAAAGCTTCTTTTATTATCAAGCTGAATTACGTCGAGAGGCGGTAAATGTACAGAGCATCACTACATTTCAAGGATAAAATCCATTTTTTTGTCTCAGTGGAATCCTAGAGGCTTTGTGCTATGACTGAATATCAAGAAAATAAATCAAACTTAAAATAAAAAAATTGACTGGGATGTGAGATTTAAGTTGCTGCCAATAAAAAAACCTTAAAAAAAGATCAATATGAATCGGAAAAATGTGCTAAAATCATGAAGCTTTTTACAATCTTTCACTTTTTTTCTTTCTTTATGTGCTGGACACATGGAACACGTCATTAGGAACCTACTCATGTAGCTAATGTAACACTGAGTCTCAGTTCTACAGATTGAAATGTTTGGAAAATGGAGAATGATCTAAGAATGCACAAAACATCTACAGGGGTTAGACAATGAAACTTGCTCAAAACATTATGGGTGACATACCACAGTTCAAAAGAGGACAAATTTTTGGTGGCACATCTGTGATGTAACAAGAGCCACTTTGGGGTGTTTTGGAGGAGCAATTCAGTAAACGGTTTTCCTCCTCCAGCATCACGTAGAGACCTGGCCACTTTCCTGCGTGAAGAATGGCTTAAAATCCCTCTGACCACTGTGCAAGACATTCCCAGTGTCATTCCCAAGACGAATTGATGCTGTATTGGCCGCAAAAGGAGGCCCTACACCATACTAATAAATTATTAAATTCAGTTTCATTGTCTACCCCCTGTAACTTTTTGCCCTACAACAGCAGAAGACCATATTAGATTTTAAGCTGAGGCATTTGGCACAAGCTTTTCCAAACTGAACAGTTAAAGACAGTAAAACATTGCCTGGTCTAAGGCACACAGATGGTCAGCTCAGAATTTGGCACCCAACATGATGAATCCCGGGATGCAACCTGTCTTTTGTCTAACAGTGCAAGCTGGCATAATGGTGAAGAATGTTTTCTGGCACAGTTTGGGCCTGTTGATATCAATCATTCATCACTTGAATGCCATAGCAAGTTCCAGTATTGTTGCTGACTGTGTTTCCCTTAATGGCTTGAACTTAAACATATATTCTAATGGTTACATCCAAATAAAATAAAAATTCCCTATGTCACAAAGCTAAAGTGGTAAGAAATTAGCTGCAGATATGAATCTAATAGAACACCTTTGGGATGTGATAGAACATGACATTTGCAGTATGACAGTGTGCTTAAAACAATCAGCAGGAATCATGTGATCCCCTCAATAAGGATCAGATTCTCTGAGGAAATCTGTGACATGAAGAAGGATTTGAGAACAAAAAGGAGGCACTACCTAGTGCTAGTAGTGTTATTAATAAAGTGTTGAATGAATGAAAATAAAATATCCTTGCTGTCATTGATTTCTTTTTCACTTTCCATTTATTGATTTAGTGACAGTTGTTTTGTCTTTCTGTAGTTACTAATAAAATGTGCTGTCTGATACCTCCAGCAGGTCCTTAATCAAAAGCCTAGAGTTGTGTTACGCTAAAAAATATATCATCTCCCCCACTGGGAATAAATACTAGTATGTCTACTGTGATGAAGAATGTAAGAGTGTGAAAGGTATGAGTTTGAATTCTGTGCTTGTCTATTACAGCCCTTACATGCATGGGTAGTCGTTGTTCTAGTGAAAGCCTTACATTGTGCAGAGTTCTTATTCAACCAGGAGTTATATGAGTGAAAATGCCATAGTATATTTAGTAGGAAATCTTGCATGCTTGTGTGCAATTCCTGAAGGACGCATTCCTCGTTTTTTAAAGCATCTGCACATTTATTATTCTATTAAACCTGGCCAAGGTCAGAGCTCTGCTTTAAGCAGAAAGTTGCAGAGAAATTAATTTAAAACAGACAGTGGCATATGATAACATACTTTTAAGCATATACAGGGGTTAGACAATGAAACTGAAACACCTGTTATTTTAGTGTGGAAGGTTTCATGGTTAAATTGGACAAGCCTG
>JAOUQT010000047.1:9310899-9324641 GCA_025769995.1 Xyliphius kryptos
CAGGATATTAATAATTTCTGACTAATTATAATAATGGAAACAATATATTTAAGACATAATTTCTGTTGTATTAACAAACATTTTAATCACTAGTGCAAATATGAAAAGTGCAAGTACATCTGAAGCATGTGGCCTATCTGATTTTCTTTGCAAAAATGTGCACGATCATCAGCGGAAAATAAATAAGAGCATTTTAAACAGACACCTTCGCTTAAGGCAAGTAGGCGCTTGTTCAACAGAATTCCTCATAACTGAAATACAGAGCATGGTCTTAAAGTGTAATAAACAAATGCTTTTGCTGTTTGGTAATTTCTGTAGAATATAGGCAACAACAATAATATAACATTTAATAACATTAACAATATAAATCACCAAATACACACTTCTAATTCTAATTTATATCAGATATTGCCCAATGGTAAAAAAATAGACATATATAGCAACATATACAGTTTAGACAAAGCAGTTTGACTGAAATATTTTCGGGTGGGCAGATAAAATTCGGAATACGGAGTGTTTAAGAGAGTGATCTCTCTCAACTGCTTAAACAGACACCTTGTTTTTATTCATTCATTTTCTATACCCAATTAATCCTAGTTTTGAAGACATGGGGAAGCTAGAAGCACCATGTCTTTTGCATTTTCACATTTAATACCTTTAGGCACTTGCAGATTTTTACGTAAGGCACTTTTTTAGACATTGACTCCGCTAAAGTTTGCAGTGTGTGTGTGTTTTGCCAGATACCTTAGCAGATTTAGGTTTGTCTTGTGAATTTGCATCCCTAAGTTTATCATATTTCTCATACTCTGTGTGGTGGTTTTTTCGGAGATGATAAAACAGGGTAGTTGTCGAACTATCTTTAACTGCAACCGCTTTTTACAGAAAAGACTAAAAGTGAGTAATGTCAGTCTTTACAAATCCAAACCAGAGCCATGTGAGTGAAGATGCTCCTTGCCTAGGAATTAAATCTATAGCAGTAAACTCCGAGGCTGGAAGAGTCTGAATTTTGTCCCCTGGCGAAGTGACCTCACTCACTTTTAGCTTCCTGCGGGTTGACAGAGGCAGCTGTGCTAGCAATCTCAATGCGCACGCGCAGAGCAAAGAGTTGAGGCCGAGGCGTTTTGATTAGTTTTTCCCTAGACAGTAGTAAATGCGATAAAACTCGATAACATCCGCTCGCGCATTATAAACAAGGCAAATACAGTATTATTGTAGACGATATACATCACACACATCTACATTATACAACATAATTCCAAAAGTAATGACTCGTCTACCTTAATACACACAAACATGTAAAAAGGATTTCCACAAGTATTAGGTGTGTTTTATAAGAAATTTTAACCATACTTTGAGGATGGCATTTTTGAGTTCAGACACCAATGTTGGACAAGAATGCCTGCTCTATCTGATCAAGTGTTCTATCAGTTTGTTGGACAAGAATGCCTGCTTTACTCCATCCCAAAAAGTGTTCCATCAGTTTAAAATCCTGTGCAGGCTAGTCAAGTCAGTCAAACTCACTTATCCATGTGTTTACAGGTCTGCATTGTGCGCTGAAGTGCAGTCGTGTTGGAACAGAAAGAGACCATCCCCAAAATGGTAGCTTATATTTGGGAGAATGAAATCCTCCAAAATCACTTTTCAGCTGAAAAAACTGTGTTCCTTTCGATGGAACTGTTCTGAAGTCCAGCGGCGATGTGCTTTATGCCACTGCATACTGAGATTTGCATTGTGCTTGTTGGTGTTAGAGAAACAGATTAAATGAAGATTTTTTTTACTGCTTTAGCTAGTGGGTCAGGTCTGTAAACATGTGCAGGCACAGTGACCCAGAGCGTTCCAGGTCAAGTGAAATATTTCGGAACTGCTGATGCACAATAAATCTATAATTATAATCCTTCTGTAAGACTTAGAAAGCAGGAGGAGATAACACACAGCTTTATAATTGCAGTTTCTTCCAAAAACATATCCATCAACTTTAAATAGTACAAAGATCACTTACCACTCATGAGTAGTCTGTCCTCAAATGTGGCTCGAAAGGATCCAGGAGGTGCCCGGAGAGCCTTTTTAATCTGACCCTTGACCCCGCTGACCGTGCGGATAGAGGCACCCTCAAATTTTGCGACCTCCAGCACCGTGTTAAACATTCCCTGAGAGAGAGAGCAAAATTGTACAGTTTCAATTATTTTTTGAACGGTGCTTAATCATCATGTTTCATCAATTGTGTGCAATTGTTCTAAAGGAGATAGTATTTTTAATATATTGATGTTTTTATTCCAAATTCATTGAAAGTTTCAAGCAGTATGCAGAGAAAACATGCTAACTGCATAAACTCAGGCTTTCACCGTCTTCCAGTGACTCATGCACAGAAGGAAAAAAAGCTGTTCTCACTTTTTCTCTTTTTTCCATCATTGTAGACTTAACATCTTTTTTTTTTTTTTTTTAATCTTTCAGCAGCACTGGCAATGGGCTACAGCTCATCCGGCATGTTTGTTTACAAGCAAGACCACAAGCTTGTTCTCGCTAAATAGCAGTTCACAGAAACTTTTGAGAATCAGAGAAATCACAGAAAACGCCTGCGGGATTTTTTAGGTAAGCAAATTAACTAAATAAAACGATAAGTATATTATGGATCGTTGTCTGCTGTACTAGATGTATGCCATTTTTAATGGCTGAAGATATATTACAATACTTCTATTTAGCGGGTGAGAAGACTGTTTACATGTAAAGCATATATTAAAAATCATGTGTGTTTTATGAATCAATAACAAATTTAAAAACACATCGCAATTCTAAAATGCATCAATATCTTCTTACACACCTAGTGTGTAAGAAGATATTGATGCATTTTAGAATTGCGATGACTTCACTGCATTTTCCTTTATAGCCCACTGTCTAATGTAATTTCTGACCTACAAACATAATGAAAAAAAATGTCCTGGCCTCCCTACTGGCAGTCTCAGGGGCTTCTCTCACATAGAGAGAAACGATAATTACACTACTGAATAGTAGTGTAATTAGAATACTGAATAAGCTCAAATGCAAATATCAGCTGCATGGATACATGCAGTAGTGCATAAATGCTTCTAACTGGATGATCTTACAAGGCTGGCTACTGTATTATAAGAATAGCCATAAGGTCTAAAACTTTATGAATTGTCACATGAGGTACTGCTACAACTGTAGAGAACTCTATAGGATCCCTACCTGGATAAAGCTGGTGTTCTTAAAAATCTTATATGGGTATCCAATCAGCTTCAGTTTCTTCACAATAGTCACAGATTTGTCCAAGTCCAAGACAACTCCAGTGGCTGCAATACGAAAATTGGCCTAAAGAGAAACAACGTAAATAAAGGGAGGAAACTTCATGATCTCTCAAACAAGAACCATGAATAAAAACTGGTTAAAATATCTGCTCCATATTAATCTTACTTGAGACCCTGCAACACTCTGAAAAGCAAGAAAGCCTGTCCCCTGGGGTGTAACAGGTCCTATATGGGTTGGTAATTTAAAAAGATAAAGATTACAGCGTTATGTAAAATATCACATCCTTGGCCTATAATATATGAAGATGTAGCGGTCTTACCCCAGATAGAGGCACCACAGTGCATATGTTCAGGAGTGTATTTAAGCAAGCGATGGCGGCCATTGTGGTCTTCTATGTGGTAGAGAGGAATAGTCTGAAACCGTCTCCAGCCTAATGACAAAATAAGTGGGTCCCGGGTCTTCAAAATACGGTTATACCAGCGGTGTTTCTTCAAACGCATCTATCAGAGATAAACAAGGACAGAAAATGTAAAAGATTGCAGTAGAAACTGAGCAACTAACTGATATTTGATGCTTGCAAACCAGAACGATTAAGAAGAAGAGAACTAAAACAAAAAGAAAATAAAACAAAAAACAGAGCTTTGTCAAAATCTATTGATTCATGCTCACCTGCAGATAGCCTACATTGCCTTCACTGGCTCCTAAGCCACCAAGTATGACTGGATAATGTGGGTCAAAATTAGTAACAAACTCGCATGGAAGTGCAGGGATTTCCAGACGAACATACATGCCAGGTCTGAAGCCCTCATACTGAACACGAGTCTCATCATCCATGTCCTCAAACTCAGCCCTGTTTAACTGCAGACAAACATCAAGAAATGCACGAAACATCAATAGCTGTTTGCTACTGGTATCCTGTCGGGGTCTTAATATCTTTTTTGCAAATTATGAAAACATAAGAATGTGTATTAATGATTATTTAACTCTATAAAGATGACTAGACAGCCAATACTTAATGTGACACTAATGTGAGGCCATATTGTAGGCCAGTGAGGCCTGGAGCTCTGTACATACAGAATCTACCGTTCATCTGTCATGTCCTACATTTATGAATGGCAAGTTCCTTTTCTAAAACTATTTGACAAAGTATAAACCTAAAAATTAGGTTAGGATTAATGCAAGTCATGTTTGAGCTGTGACCCCTTACCTCAGCCTGCTTCTGCATCTCTTCTTTGAGGTCATCGAAGTAAGTAGCATCTCCATCATCATATGCGGCATTGAATCTCTCCTTCAATCTCCTCTTTTTTTCCAGACGCTTGTTTTTCTGAGCTTCATCATCATCAACCTTCACTAGTTTGCTTGCCTCTTCGTTGTCGTCCTCCTCCTCCTCTTCTTCTTCCTCTTCCTGCTCATGATGATTATACAATAAAATAAAACACAACAGCAAGTCACAAAAATAGGTAAGACTGTTGGGCTAATCAAATTACCTCAGGTTCATCATCTTTCCCAGTGTTTGATTTATGAACCTCTCCAGTTTCCAGGTCCTCAAAATCTCCATACAGTTCATCTAGCATGGTCAGAGTGAATAATAAATAAAGAGGAAAAAAAAAACTAAAGACATTAAAAAACAGAGACTTAGAATTAATTTCTTTACCATCCTCTTTAAGCAGAGTAGCAGCATCCTTGTCTTCTTCCCATTTTCCAGTTACAAAACAGTCTCTTATGGAGGCCAACATCTGAAATGACCCATAAGTACAAGTGTGCTCGTTCAGTTTTTTTTACTCATTTCAGTTGTTATATTTAGCAGAATAGAAGGAATTGTAGGACGGTATTCATGACATGCTCACCTCCTCCTGGTCCCAGTCATGGCTTGCATCAGGCTGGAAATGTGAGCAATCCACAGCATTCGCTCTTAGTTTTTTACTTTTCTCTGGTCGATTTACTCGGAACAGCCCGCCCAACTCTTCATCCTCACTGTTTGATTCCTTCTCCTCCTCCTCCACCACCACTGACCAAATATAAGAAATACAAACTGGCTTCAACTCAATACACTTTTGCCTTCCACAGTCAGAAGCACTCAGTGTACGTCTTTCATAGGAGAATGATATAATGATAGTATAACAAATGGCAGCTTTTCTAGAGATTATACTGTATGTACTTATTTGACTACGCACCTGTACCATACACCACCTTGCGCAGGTTAGGTGCAGCACGTTGTCGTCTATGATAGGCTTCCGTGGCTTTCCGGGCCAAATCGTCTTTCCAGCGTAGCGCTCCTGATAGACAGGCAGCACAAAAAGTGGAGAGAAAGGATAAGGAATCATCATAAAAACAGCAGATTACTGCTACACAATATGTCACAGAATTATATTCTGTTTCAAAATGTTTTGTTCCCATCATAAAGTTTGAAGAAAGAAAAAAACTGTTTGTAAACATCATTAGTACAATATTCATTTGGGTTATTGTTAAACCCAGGTGAAACGAGGCACAGTAGGTAACACTATCACAGCAACAATGTCCTAGCTAGAGTCGGCCTAGGTTATTTCTGTGTGTAGTCTGTATTTGGAGACAGCAAATTCCCCACACTCCCTGTTCTTGTGGAATATAACCTTGTGTATGAATATAAAGTTTTGATTGATAAAACTTTTCTCTTGTCATGAACAGCCATGAGAGAGGAAATGACATCAAGAATAAACCAAACCAATCTATTCTTAAGCCCACCCACTTTCTGAGTCAAAAGATGACAATAATTCAGAAATATAAATAAGTTGTTTAAAGAGGATGATAATACAAACAATTAACATGAGTAAGAACATACCAGCAGTTTCTGATCCCAGCTCTCCTTTATCTTCAGCATCCATCTCATCCTCCTCCTCAGAAGCCATCTCCAGACTTGTACGTTCTCTTGAACTTTGTTTATCTCCATGTCTTTCCTCCATTTCCGATTCGCTATCATCTTGTTCCTCCTCAACATCATCATTATCATCATCATCATCACTATCCTCCTCAGAGCAGTGACCAGAATCTGGAGCTGCTGAGCTTTTTTTCTCAGGCTTCTGTTTATCCTCCTCCACTTCATCCTCTGTCTGTTCTTCCTCCGATTCCTCTTCATCACTCTTCTCTAGGTCATCTTCACTGTCTGCAAATGCAGGCATCTCTACTGCAGGTCCACTGCCTTTTCCATTTTCCGCCATCTTCTGCCTCTTTATGGGAGGAGTGTCCTCTTTCACGGTTTTCCTTTTATCCTTTGACAATTTATTATTGACCAATTTGTTCACATCATTTTCATCCCTCACTTTTTCTTCCTCTTCACCATCAAAATCATACTCATGTTTTACCTGCTCCTCCTCCTCCTCCTCCTCATCATCATCATCTTCCATCTCTGAATCATCATCTGCCTTTTCCTCTATTACTTCACATTCTTCATCTGACTCTTCTTCATCACTACTCTCATTTTCATATTCCTCACCAAAAACAGCTTTCCTCCTCTCTCTCTGAGACTTTGGGTCCCACACCCGGCTCTCCACAGGTCCTTCCTTTCCACTATTAAAGAAACACAAGATTTAATAAGACGGGTATACAACAGAACTAAGGATTTTAGATGAAAAGCCAATATACCTTTCCTCCTGTACTTCCTCTGGAGATAGTGCTGCAGTTCCTGTGAACAAGGAAACTTTACTAGCCGCTATCTTGACATCCAGTGTTGCTTGTGTGCCCATGAGAGACTGCATCAGCTCTGTGGCAGGACACACCTCCTCCTGTTAGAGAAAATTCAAATGATCTTTTATAGAAAATTAAATCAGCATATCCAACATACAAGTCTAAAAAAACAAACACTCACAATTCTGTTGAAAATAAACTTTAAATGTAATAAAAAAGACCATAATTCAGTTACAATCAACCCCTATGTCCTTAACTAATCCAAGTAGAAAACAAATACCATCTGAAATATTAAAATACATTTTAGTGAAAGAAAGTGATACACTGTCCACTATGCTTGCATACAGCAAACTTTGTCCTACACATATAACCCATTTGCACAACTGAAATATATACACACACACACACAACACTGAAGTGAGCACAGTCCACAGAGAGCAATTAGGGGTTACAGGCCAAGGGCACTGCAGTAGTGATTTGTCGATACCGGGAACCAAACCAGGGACTTTCCGGTCGCAATTCTGGTCCCTTAACCATAAACCTACAACTACCCCACTTTTCACACATACACAGTTGGTACGGAGGCAAAATATGTTGGAAAATGTTATACAGCACTGCTCTAAATGGTTCACCCAGGTTAGATCATTTTCAAATAAACGATCTAATTTAAACTAATCTATTTCAGAATAATGTGTGCTTGACAGGTTTGCCTCTAGTCCAAATCTGTCTCCTATTGAAAATGTATAGTGCATCATGAAGGAGGCAATCAGACAATAGTAAGCATAAACTGTTGAGAAATATTGAATACAGAAAGAATGGCCAAAACGTCTCCATGCAAAACTGCAGCACTTACAATCTATTGATCAAAAACACAAGATTTTCCAGCAAGATAAAATAACAAACCGACCTGGTCCTGTTTGACATGAGCAACAGGCATGTCAATATAGACTGCATCCTTATCATACACCACTCCTCCTGCCCCTGCCAAAGGAGCGTAGAGCAGCCTCTCCTTCTCATTCAGAGCTCTCTTCTTTAGCATCTCCGGCAGCGGACACGGGTCAGGAAGAAAGCTGATGTCGGCTACAGAGAAGTCTCCTACTCCTGAAAAACACATTAATACAGTACACTACTAGTAGACTCAGGTGCCATGGATGGAAAGTGCCCTCTAAAGTGAAAAAAATTACATATTGGCTGCCCTTCGTACGGTAAATAAACTGAGTGCCCTTTTGGGTGCCGTTTCTTGCTATAAATTATTGCGCCCTCTTGAGCAAGAAATTTGAAAATGTGTCTTGAGAAGTGTCATTATATACGTAGCTGCCTTTCAATAGGGTACATTATTAAGTGTAATTTATTGTGACCCTTTGGCACATTACTAAGGTCCATTGTCATGAACTAGGTGCCCTATTAATTTTTTTGCCCCGCCATCCCATCCACCACTGCAGTATACAGTCGATGAAACAGGCTACCATTACATTCAGAAACAATTAATACAATGTAAACTGCCTGTTCACAATGTATGATTGTATTAATGGTTAATAATGATATATTATACCTGCTATATGAACCTGGCCCTTGTTCTTCAGGAATGTCCCACGCAGGTAGCCATACAGAGACACAGTTCGGTCACATTTAGGATCTAATCGAATAGCCTCTGGATCAGTAAGATCTTCCATTCTAAATGTACAGAAAACAAATATAATGATTATACATTCAGTTATCGTCAGTAAAAACTTTATTCTGCTCAAGGATGTAACGGATTTGGAGCCTGCACCGAAACACTGAGCATTAGGCATTTATTCATTCAAACATTCATTTTCTAGTTTTATGGTAACGGGAAAGCCGATGCCCACGCGGCAAAGTGGACAACTGTTCTGTGGTCAAACAAATTAAAATTTGAAATTCTTTATGGAAAACAGGGACGCCATGTCATATGGAATAAAGAGGAGAGGGACGACCCAAGTTATCAGCGGTCAGTTTAGAAGCCTGCATCTCTGATGGTACAAGCTTGCATTATTGCGTGTGGCATAGGCAGCTTACACATCTGGAAGGACACAAGCAATGCTGAAAGGTATATCCAGGTGTCACATCTTCCTCTTCACAGTACAACATAGATTTTCTATAGTGTTAAGGTGAGGAGAGTTTGCTGGCCAAGTAAGGACAGAGATACTATAGTCCGTAACCAGGTACTTGTTTGCAATTTGGCATCTTCAATTCACATGGCCAGTTTTGGGAGAAGAAGTACAAGACACAGAAAGGACCCAGGTTTTCGCACCTGCAAATCTGACCCAGGACATACATAATACAAGGCGGCAGCCACCATGCCAAGCACAAAAACCAGTTCTATTTTTGGCAATTAACAAAAATCTAGACAGTAACTGAAGAGTAAAAATATCCCCACTAATAAATTGGGTTTACTTACCGATCAGCCAAAACATAAGGGTGAGAGGTTTGCCACACCAAAGGTCTGAATTTCATGACTGAAATGAAACGTCCCAGGTTTCTGACTTCTTGTGTCTGGTACTCGCCATACACCATCCCGGACAGGTAAAACAGCTTGGCTCCCTTTTCATCAAAAACAGGAAGCGTTATATAACAAAGGGTTATCTAATTAGTGATTTTATACATATGTGCACTTTACCTGGTACACTTCAGTCCAAAAGCGATGTTTTAGACGTTTCTTTGTCTTATTGAGTGACTTATTATTTTTAAAGGAGTCCAAATGTGTGAGCACACCCATGACACGAGGGAAACCATGGACCTGACAGATGTTGAGGAATTCAAAGGTCTCCATCTCAAAACCAAAACTAGCATCGATCAGCATTAAGACCTGGAGAAAAAAAAAATTAACTGTTAAATGATAGCTCAGTTTTATATTATAAATAATTATATATTACATACATTTTATTAAGGGACACTCACCAGATCTGCAACTTTTGCCAAATCTATCATAGTATTGATGTCATTGTTACACTCAATAAAGGTCAGACGCCGTTTCTTTCCTGCAAATAAGTGAAAAACGTTAATTTTTTTATATGAACCATATAAAACAGGAATGCATTAGAGGCAAGCCCTAACTCACCCGATACGATTGTTACAGGTCCACAGATATCTGAAAGCTTCTGTCGTGTGTAATTTTTTATCAGGCAACGGATGAGGGTGCTTTTGCCAACTTTTGGAGGCCCCATCACAACCACCACAACAGGGGGTGGCTCCAAAGGTGTGCGGTCTACCAATGGTATATGGTGTTTCTTTGTTTTTATGTCTTGGGTCCTGTGTGAAATGGGAGTTCAGGAAACAAATCATCACACTCATGGAACCCGATTAGCTTTTCAATTAGTAAACACAATTTTTATACAGGGATTCAAGCACTCAAACACTTTAAACTATTAAACTTTTGATGTAAAAGAAACATTAAAAAGCATTAAACATTTAAGTGCTATGTTTATACAGCAACAATGCTGATTAAGAAATAATCTGGAATAGGAATATTTAGCTAACATTTGGGAAGATGTATACAATTCCTTGCTTACTGGAAGCAATACTGGAGGCAAATAACTTGAAAGAAGAGTAAATAAAAGTCATTATTCAATGCCTGACCTTTAATGATTCGTTCCTGAGTTTTCAGTTTGAAATGAATTGGTTCATGTTTTCTTCACATCAACAAAAAAACAAAAAGAACTGTCAGCGGAGAAAATACCTGTTTGGAATTTGAGCACTAAAACACACATCACTGGCATTCTAATCCAGTTGTCCTGTTTTAACTGAGTGGAAATAATACATAGAACACATCCACATACAGGAATAAGCTTCACTCACAGAGACGAATCATTTGTCTTCTATTGTTGTTTGATATCAAAAACCAACTAAAGCTATTGACAGGCATCTGCATGATTTAATGCATTATGCTAATGTCATATTCATATCCATGCTGATGACATCGTTAGGTTTATTTTAACAAAGTTTTTTTAATCTGGACAAGACAGTTTACCCCAAAATACATGGGTTGTTAAGAAATAAACTGAATATTATTTAGTGAAGATTCCTTATAAGACAATATTAGCACCAGTTTAGCATTTAACACAAATGCATCAAACACATTAAAAGCATTAGCTAGAAATTAGAAGAACGCAGTGACAAACCAAGAATACACAGAGACAAATGATAGAATTTACCATAGCATAACTGAGAAAATTAATCATCACTATAAATCATCTTCATCCTCTCCCTTTATCAGGTGTTGCCACAATGAGTCAATCGTCTCCACCTCACTCTGTCCGCTACATCTTCTGCTTTCACACCAACTACGTGCATGTCTAGATTGACCGCATCTATATATATCCTAGTTGGTCTTCCGCTCTGCCTCCTGCCTTGCAACTCCATCTCTAACATCCTCCAACCACTATATCCACCGTCCCTCCTCTGCACATGTCCAAACCATTTAAGTCTGCCCTTTCTAACTTTGTCTCATAATTTTCCAACCTGTGCTGTCCCTCTGAAGTTCTCATTCCTAATCCTGGTAACTCCCAAAGAGAACCTCAACATCTTAAGCTCTGCCAGCTTCTGCTATGTTTCCTGTCTCTTATTCAGTGCCACAGTCTGCAAAACATAGAACAAGGCTGGTCTCACTACTCTCTCATAAACCTTTCCTTTAACCTTTGCTGCAACCCTTTTGTCACACATCATTCCTGACACTTTTCTCCACCCATTCCATCCTGCCTGTACTCTCTTCTTCACCTCTTTTTCACACTTCCCATCTGCTTGGACAGTTGATCATAAGTATCTGAATTCCTGCACCTTTGTGACCACTTCTCCCTGTAGCCTGACAGTTCTACCTGCCTCCCTCTGATTCACACACAAGTATTCTGTCTTACAAGTGTTGACTTTCATTCCCCTCCTTTCCAGAGCATACCCTCACCTCTCCAAGTTCTCTTCTAGCTGTTCCCTGCTCTCACTACAGGTGGCAATGTCATCTATTGTATTGTATTGTATTGTATCTATTGTATTGTGATATAATGTTCAAAAAGGAACGAAATAACAAACATGCCTCTCTTTCATAAACATTTATTATTATTATGTATTTTAAATTAAGAATTAAAAAGACGATTGTCAAAGAATTAAGACAGCCCTTACATTTCTGTCAAAAGTTAAAAGAAAAGAGGGAAAATATGCGGATAAATACCAAAGCTTTAACAAAAGTGTCCTAATTCATTGTTTTTCTGTCTGGAGAGACAGACACCAGACACCTGTCCTTCCTGAACCTTCTAAACACAAAGTCAAGAATGCACTAATATAGGCTGCCCTGACTGTTAGTTGACCCTGAGCGTGTCTGTTGCCTTACCCTGTGTCTCCACCTGTTCCCGCTTCTTAGTGCTAGCTTTGCTGTTGGTGTCACAGCTGATGTGGAAAAATGTGAACAGTAGATGGTGCTTCTCATTCAGCTGAGTCGGCAGCTCGATCTTAAACTGACAGAGAAATAAAACACGTCTAGAAATCCAAACATAGTGCTGATGATCACTAAAAGGATAATAGTATTAGTTTTAAATCTTTTACCTCATCATAAAACTCAGGGTTTTGCTGATGATGTAACACTGAAGTAATGGCGTTCTTTGTGAAAAGTGATCCACCCGGACGACCATATATGCACTGTAAATACCGATCAAGATCAAATTAGGTTTAGGGCTATAGGTTCAAATGGTTAAGGGAAGAATGGAATGATGATATTCGTAAAAGACATCCTGCCTTTAGAGGAAGTGCATCCTCATCATCCGAATCTCTGAACTCCACACACACAGCAATGTTTCTAGCCTACAAACAGTGACACAATGCACAGTGACACAATGCATAGTGGCAATACACATTCTCCAAGGATGTCACAATAATTACTGCAGAAAAACAGTAGTGCTGGTACCTTAGCGAATGTCTTTTGGCTATCATATTTGAGGTGGCGTGGGTAAACATACAGGTGATTGTTATAGGTGGTGAATGGTTGTGAGCATTTCGCTATACATGGCACAAACTCCTCAACCTCAAACAGTACTCCGTTCCAATTACTGCTTTCAAACTGACGCACTGGGATATACGAGGAGGTTATGCAGTCTACTCGAATAAAACACAGACCACAGAATGTAAAACCACACCAGATAAATGGTAAATAAATGGCAGAAGGGTTAAGCAGTGCCACTGAGTGCAATGCCTCGCTTGACTCACTTGGGAGATCTGGGGCCACATTGTCAACAGTCACATCCAGATTCCCCAGGATCACTGGCAGCTTGGACATTTTCTCTGGCCTGGAAAATACATATGTACAAAGGACGGATCAAAGACAGTAAAGAAGCCATTTTAATTCTTACTCTTACCATAATCATAAAGGATAGATATAGACTATTAGAAAGAAAATACAAAGATTTTTAGGACATGTAACTTTAAAGTATCTTTAAATGGGAAAAAATAACAGATTACTTACAAAGTGTTTGAAACAGAAGATTAGGAAGATATTCAGAGAGAATTAATGTATAGTAAAACAGGACAGCAAATCAAGTTTTGGATCAGAGCCAAATTTTAGTTACAGTCAGTAATTTGACTCAATACTTTTCCTCAAAAGTCTTGAAACTACTCTATATTCAGTACTCTAAAGTTTAAAGTTAGAACCTTAAAGATATTTATTTTAGGGCTGTGCAAACATTAAGAATTACAGGGGTTAGACAATGAAACTGAAACACCTGTCATTTTAGTGTGGGAAAATTGGCTAAATTGGACAAGCCTGGTGGCCAATCTTCATTAATTGCACATTGCACCAGTAAGAGCAGAGTGTGAAGGTT
>JAOUQT010000047.1:9327100-9339570 GCA_025769995.1 Xyliphius kryptos
ATTGCCAGATCGAGAAATGCATGGGGTGGATAGTACTACAGTGTAGCTAATACATAATTTAATACATAAGATATTTAAAAACCCATTTCTGCCTTTTAAAATGTTTAAGGATTATTATAAATACTAATTTAGAAATGTGCGTCCTTACATTATTTTCCTCTGAATTATTGACTCGGGGAAAAAAATCTCCTCAGAAAAAGTATGATGTATTTTAGAATACAAAACAACCATGAAACTGGGACCTCCTGGTTCTTTAAAGCCATATTTAGTAGTGAAGATGATATTTTCCAAACTGTTTATTGACCAACATATTGTATTTTATAAAAAATAGTATATTTATTATGTATTGCTTGCACTACATAAAAAGTAAAAACATATCACTAGTACCTTACATGTTTTTCTGTTAATTGTTTGAGGATAAAAGAAACATTTTTAGAGTATTTTATTTTTATCAGTGCATTCATTCTTTTTTATAGATATTTTATATACCATTTGAAATCTTTTTAGACAATTCTTTGACAATGTTTGGCACGTACCAGCACTGCAAAACTATGCCTTTAATGGGCCTTGATACACAGACATGATAACTTTTTCTTTTATTTTTATCTACTGGGTCATGGGGGCTTTTCCATGCCCATTGAGGGGAGAAAATGTCGGGCAAATACACACAGGACAGGGTGCCAACCTATTGCTGGGCACTCAATCGCTTTAATCAATAAACTGAGAAGCGAACGTGCTATCTGAGCAACCATGCTGTCCCATTTTTTATTATCATAAAATTACTAAAATAAAACAAAGTTCTTGTACAAGTACATTTTATAAAATTTCTTAACATTTTTTGTTAAACAATGTAATTTAAAATGTATGTATCCTCTACATATTTGGTTCACCAACTATGTTTATGCAATACAAAGTGGTGAGCACTTTTTTCAAACAAAGACATTTGGACTAAGAACTTTAAAATCGCAATGTGCTTGCTTTATGCAAATAGGTTTGATTAACCGAGATAATAGCAGAATGATTGATTGACTATCCTATTCAATTCAATGGCTGTTAATGGTCATACTTGATCAAAACATTGCATTCATAATGTGATGGACCTGATATCTTATGAGACACATCAGGGAATAGCCTTATGACTGGCAATGTATGGATTGTTAACACCTTGTTAGGATAATCTGTTTTAGACACATTTACATTCAGATTGGCATAAAAGACTAATCATTTTGTATGTTTAAAAATAACCCTGCTGTGCTAACTGATCTATACAAGTTCAGGCACATTCTAGCATTTCCTTAGGAAAAAAATATGGTTCATTATTTCTTTACTTATATTATATAAAGCCATTCATCCGTAAGTCTACTTACAAATAGCAATAGTTGTAAGATCAAACACATTAAAAATGGTTACCCCCCATGTTAATTATTTTGTTAGTATATGTACGTATGACAAAAACATTTAACATATTTATTCAAAAGGAAAAATGCAATAAAAATGTGTTTACATTCTACCAAATTCCATTATTAGAGTGAATTAGGTCTTTTATTCGGATACCTCGGATACTGTGAATGTTCAAAATAAAGTAGGGTTCACAACTCAGCATGGTAAAAGAAAGCTGGTGTCTGTTAGGTATCACTAAATAGTGATTAGAAAAGGAAAGATGATACATAGATCTCACCACTTAAATTTGTGCAACTCAGACAAGAAATAAACAGTAGAGCACTGTTAAATAGAAAACTATTAATAAAGCAAATTATGCCGAATTATTATGAATTACACATTATTATGAACTCTTCAATTAAGTGATGCAGTGCAATATTGATGAGTAAATTTATTATAGGCACGCAATTAAATAACATTTTAGAATAAATAATCAGTAACTTGAAATGATTATACTACAAGTCATTATATTTTTATATTTTGTATATGTTTTTTAATGTTTCACAAGCAAAAATGAAGCTATACCATTTCAATACATGTGCCTCATGGTGTGAAAAACATAACAATAGATGCTGAGTTTGCCATTGTGAAATGTGCTAAAATGTTAGTGAAATGTGCTAAAAATGTAAATTATTGGGCTATTGAGGAAAGTCATTGTCTATGTCACAAATTAATCGAATTGAGTGATGTGTCATTTTGTGTGACTTTTGTGTCCCTGAAAAAGCATGATGAATGTTCAAAACATAATTTTAACCTTTTTTATTCTTATACTTCTTTATTCTTTAGTTAACCTTTTTAAGTATAATTTCGAACAATTACAATATAAGTACCATAAACTTTTTTCAAAACATTTTCAAAATCATTACATCTTACAGATTGTTTTTTAAGGACAATTTGGTATGGCTGGAATTTAAACCTAGTTAAACTACCAATATGAATTAAAATTTTGGTTATTCATATATAATATAACTTCATATATCATATATAATAATTTAAATTGCATCATTTATTATTAGATTTTCACAAAAACTTTGAATTATTTTTTGAAGACTCAAAAAAAGAAATGTTATGTTCCATGAGGGCACATCTCAGTTGATGAAATCCCACAGATATATCTGATAATGGATTACATTCAAAAGTCCAGAGAAAAACAACTGTCTTATTATATATCATATATTACATCATAGCACATGATCATTTTGCAAATGCTTTTATCCAAAGTGACTTAGTATTGAATCAACTCGATGGTTAATATTTATTTGTATATATTTTTACCCTTATAATTTCCAAAGTATGAATTTTATTACTACAAATACTTGTTGCAAGTGTAGCAAAAACATTTATTTGATCATAGCTCGAATCATGTAAGAAAAATCAGTAGCATAAAACACTTTTTGTTCATGCCTTCAATTATATGTTAAAAATTGGCACAAAGCAACATTAGGCATAGATAATAGTTGTAGTTTTTCCAACAGTGTGTTGTCACTAAGCCACAGTGCCACCCAGTAACCAAGCAATTTTCACTTTATTTTAGTAGTATATACAAACATTTTGTTCAAATAAATAAGCCATAGTTTACAGCATTAAACCAAATTATGAAATATAGACAAAAGCAAATCAATCCAGACATCAATGCAATATAACTGTCTGTGCTGTAATAAAGCTTTTGCTATAGTTAATTAGGCAAGCTGGTTCACATTACTTTTGTATTATGAATTAAAATCCAGGTCCTTTATAAATTTAGGCTATAAAAGAATTTTGACATGGCATACAGTGCACATAATTCCCTGGGACAAATAAAAATGAATCTATTCTATTTTTAACATAACAGTTCATTGTTTAATGCACCATTAAAGCAAAAAATTTGGTCTTTGCATTTGTCGTATGATGAACTCATTTATTTTCCGTTTAAACATATTTACTAGTACAAGCTATAAAAATGCAAAATCACAGCACCATAATGTAAGTTGTGAGAATACTTTGCAGCATTATGTGATTAGAAAATGGCGGGCGGTGCTTTGGGGGCAGACATGGCGTCTGTACCAAACAACTGCTCTTCAACATTGTGCTTTTTTTATACTGAAAATAAAAACAATACTGCTTATACGCCACAGTGGGCAAAACTTGGTTTTAACGCAATTGTCTGTTCGTAAAATAAAAGCAAACGTGTATAAAACTTGACGCACGGCTGAAGTGAATAGGAGTTTCAAGAAAACGTTAATGAGAGTTTCAGGTAGTGATCCATCTTTCTCTGAGTTCCTGCTTCACTACTCACACACAGCCGTGTGAGACACAGCCGCGTTACCCGGATGGAACTGTCATGGCCGCCATCACTGACCTGCCAGTCTAAAGAGAAAAGAAAGGTAATTGCGATTAAATTAAACCTTCTCTACTCCGACTCGAGTGAAAGAATGAGTTTGGGGATTCCCACAGCTTCTAGGAGAGACTTATTTACAAGGCGTGTGTTTGAAATTAACTTCCGTACGATCCCAATGATCGGATGTATTGCGTGGGTGGAGGCGACATACTTCGTGCTTCTGTAGACTTCGGCGAAATAAGTAGCTTATGGAGAAAGGGCTTTCGTTTTTCCATAACACAATGCAACATGTTCCGATCTACATGCGTGGATACGAGCCCGTGTAGCTCTCATTGTACTTACTTGCTGTCCTGTGCGTCTTAGTTTTGCCCAAAGTTGCTGATTGCAAAGTCAATTGAAATCTCATGTAATGACTTTGTGTGACTTGTGAGTGGTGGTTGTTTTACAGTAAAATGGCCACACACGTGTATCATCTGTGCATGAGGCCAGTTTTTAGCAGATTAAGCTCCATTTTAATATTAAATGGCTTTGAGACCGCACTTTATTTATAAGCTGTGCATTTAAGTCAGATTTTCACGTACAAGAGGTATCATCAAAGCTTCACAGAATACAGATTAATGTCCATGTCACTTGTATATTGATGTTCTAATTTTTTTTAGACAGTGGTCAATAGACGGAGAACTTAAATAAATGTTGTGTCATGATAAACTTGATCAAAGATGTTCCTGTCAGATATTGCTTGCGTTCAAAAATGGCAATGTACGTAAGAAATAAGATCCACATGGACTTTTGGGTAAAGATGACATCCCAAATGTAATGCATTGATGTTTCAGACGTATTACCATATTCTTGGTAAGGTTTTGGGCTTAGTGTAAGAATTGTTTTCCATAGAAGTCACTTTTGTTTTACAAATATGTATTGTTTTGACTTTTTGTGTTTTGGGAGTGAAAAATCAAAATAGAATTACAATTATAACAATATTTTTAACAAGTATACATTTTCAACAAAGCATATAAGGTGTTTCGTACCATTAAAAAAATAGCTTCTGTGTTTTATATTTACTTTATAAATTCAAGAGCAACACAGAAAAACACACAATTGTATCAGTCCTTATTTATTTTCTAGTCTGATTTCAATGTTTTTTTGTTAAACCTATGCATACATTCAATAAAGTAATAGTATGTATTGTACATTATTACATAGTCAATGAAGGCAATCTTTCCTTAAATTTTCTGAGTAAACCAAACTCAAAATCATTTTTATAGTGTATTCTGCCAAGATTTATTAGCTAACTAAAAGTTTGCTCGTAATACTGGATTATACATTTCAGTTGGTTCACCAGGGTATTTCATTGGTTTAAAGTATGCAAAAATAAATGCAGTAATTACATATTCTGTTTAAAATTAAATTTTTAGCCTTTAATTATCACTCATCCAGCATGTATAGAGTGCAGCTTTCCTCTTGCCAATAAAATAAGATTCCCAAAAATTTGTAGACATGTTATGTACTGTTTTTCAGGAATGTCATAACTTTTTTTTTTTTTTTTGCTTTTATTTTTATACTGTCTTAAATAAGTAAATAAATGCCATACAGCATCCCTGAAGTAATGAGGGTTAATAGCCTTGCTCAAGGACCTGTATTGGTAACTTTAATGGACCTGGGATTTGAACATACATAATTGGTCAATGACAACAAATAAAATTTGTCCTCTAATATCAAAAGTTTTTTAATTGTTATAACATTTGTGGTTATGCTGTGTTTAATAAAATCATTTTTAAGGGTGTTTTAGTTAGCAAATATTTATATTGTAATTTAATGAAAATAAAACACTGATTTCTGTTTTGATTGTTTTTATTTTGCAGGAATTATTTTTCTGAGACATGGAGGCCACTTCACATGACAAGAAAAGTCATGACCAAAACAGGGACGGTGAAAAAGATGCAGCATCAATTCATACAGGACCTTCTACAGAGGAGACTGCTAATGTTGGTCTTTTTGATGCAGCTGAGACACATACAGTTACTGAGTCTAAGGTCTCTGGAAAATCACACTGTAAGCTGCAACAGGGAGCAATCTTCTCTGGAAAAATTCTTAGCTTTTGCTGCTCTGAATGCAAAGGAGATGTCACTTATAGTCCCAATGATTTGCTGAAACATTTTCAAGGCGCTCATAAAGGAACACTTCCGACATATCCTTGTGATCTTTGTAACTTTATCACCAATGAGTTCTCTTCTCTCCAAAGACACCGCATTGGACATAGAGACACTTTGGTGACTTGTGAGATTTGCAACGATGGTGTCCAATACTCTCTACTTTTGCTCACTAGACATTTCATCATTAGCCATAGCCGAAACGGACTTTTTCGATGTAAAAAATGTGAGTTTTCTACCCGTGATGCAGGCACCTTTGTTCAACACATTCACCACCACAATGAGGGTAGACATAAATGTGGAAAATTTCCTTCAGTTAATCTCACGCAAGGAAAAGCCTACACTGGAACATTTACTTGTCAGTTTTGTGGCTATGGAGCAGCAAAAAGGGAGTATTTAACCAAGCATGTAGCTTCAGCTCATGGAGATGAATTTGACAGAACAAACAATCGAAAAGGAGAGGACAATGCTAGAGTCAATTCATCTGGACTAAAGCTTCTTCTTAAAAAGAGTCCACCTGCTGGAGGATCCAGAGAAACGCAATGGATGTCAAAGCTGAATAACCTCAACCCTAAGGATAAAAATGGACTGTTAGGTCCAGTGAAATTATTGGAGGAAACAGAGCAGTTTGATCGAAATGTTGGAGTAAAAAAAGAAAGTTCTAAGTGGAGTAAAGGTTCACTTAAATGTGAAACACAGTGTTCTTACGCAACCCCACCAATTCCCACACAGTCAAAGAAACAAGATAATGAGCTCAGCCTTGGCGCACGAATTTTAGACCCAAGCAACAGCAACAGCCTGACTGTGTTAATGGTCAAAAATAAAATTGCTCTTCCCCCTAACTGTACCACAAAAGTTATGGGGTTTAAGGTTGTAGATGGTAAAAAACATTTAGTTTTAAAAGTAATTCCATCAAAACCAGGATCTGATGCAAAATCCGACTTGTCTCCCATTGGTGTTGGTATCAAAAAAGAAAAGACAGCTGATTCATCTTGTGCTTTAAGGCCTGGGCAGTCAGAATATGATCATGTTTCAGTGCCAGGTACTAAGATGGCTTCAAATAAACAAGCTGTACCTGGCCCTGATAACAAAAATGGAAACCAATCACTCCAATTACATACAAATAAATCAAGCACGGACAGAATTGAAGTACGGACAGAAACTCCAAACTATGTTGCTGATGAAATAGTTACCAATTCATCAGGGTCAGATTGTGATGTAATTCCTATGAACAAAGATGCAACATCTTCCAACAGCCAAAGTAGTAATCCAGAGTCAGAAAAGAACTTGATTGTCAGCGATCATGAGGTATCTCCCCTTCATTTAACCACTGATAACCAGCAGTCTTCATTTTCAAATGCTAATTTATTTGAGCCCCAAGGCATTCCAAGTAACAACTTAAAAGGTGTTTCTTCAGAGTTGGTTGTGAAAGAATCTCTAATGGATGAAATCTCTACAACAGAGTCGGCACTAAATGGTCCCAAAAGTCCTGAGATATTTTCTGACATGAGTCCATTATCTGTATCTTCACAGGCTTCCAAAAACATAACAGATGAGGCCGTAAACCTCACTGTTGACTCTAGTATGGGTGCAGAGGCTTTTGAGCAGAACTTAAACATAGCTTCTCTGAACTCTGCTAATGAAGTGACAGAAAATTCTGTCAAATGCTCGTCATCTAAGAATACTCCAAGCCCTGTCCTCAAGTCATTAAGTGATAAATCCTTAAAGTCTAATTCACACACTGACTTTTCCTTGTCACCCAAGTACTCACCCAGGAAGGAATTACCCACAAACAAAGCCGCTAAACTCAGACCATTCAAGGCCATTCCAAGCTTTCAGAACAAAATAAAAGAAACTGATGCTAAAAATGGTACATCAATTGCCACTGTTTTGCAGAATTCCCCAAATCAAGAAGTCTTTTCGTTTCACAATTATTCAAAAGAGAGTTTGGGCAATTTAAATAAATTACTTGAAGCAAGTGAAAATTCACCTGACAACCTGGAAGAAGATGAATATGAAGATGAGGTCGATGAAATCAAGTTGTCTTCAGACTGGAGCTTAACACTACCTGCTTCCCCACTTTTGGCTGAATCGTCAGAAGAAGCTTTAAAAAACAAGCAAAGTAATTATGCAGGTAGTAATGATGAGGGTTCCATAACAGAAGAAAAATCATTAGAACAAGTGTCAGATAGTGATATAGAAGTTGATGAGTGCATAGCTACAATTGATGAGTTGTCTGTTTCAGTATTACCAGAGACAGAAAAGCCAACGTGCCCTTTAGAAACAGAAACACAGGACATGCAGGAGAAGGCCAATGAAACTTTAAGTAATGCTGCCGTTTTGGGAAAGATACTTGAAGAGCATTCAGATGCTATCATCAGTCAGCAACTTAAAAGGGAAAGGATGGTATCAACAACCACACCGGATAATAACAAACCTGCTAAAACTACACTTCGGATTATGCATACACCAGAGGGGAAACAGCAGATGTTTCTTCACACAAAGGATAATCCATATGCAGTGCCACTTCATGTCCATAATGGGCCAGGCTTCAAACTTATTACAAAGACTTGTGCGTCCCAAGTTAATGTGTCATATGTACAGCCAGGAATAAAAAGACCTTGCAAAGGTACAGGCTTATCTTTCACATTGAATGGTGGCAGGATTGGAATGTCAGCGCAAGGTTTAAGTGGAGAGAACAAAGGTCAGACAAAAGTACTGCAAGCAGTGAGCAATAGTGGGGGACGTTATGTCGTCAATACATCTGCACTTAAAGGGCCTGTTCTCTTATCGAGTGCTGTGAAGTCATCCTCAGGAGAACAAACAAACACGCAACCAACATGTTACATAGTTCAACGACCGCTTCCTGTTGCCCCGATAGGTGCTGAGACAACTGATTTAACCTCTAAGACTGTCCTAACAAAACAGCCTGTATTGGCTGTGCCTGTCAACTCTACTGAGAAAGCAATTCCCTTGCAACCTGGTCACCAGGCCTACTTGGTTCGGTACATCTCTCCAGCGAAATCAGGTATACTTGTAAATAGCTCAGGTGGAAAGGGAGAAAACCAAAGCAGCCAAACCACAGAAGGAGGCAAAAGCAGAGTTTTTCTTAAAGTTGTTAGAAATCCGAATGGCACCAGATTCCTGTCACCATGCAATCTTGGCAGCAAACCTCTTTATTTGGCTGCAAACTCTCAGCAGTCACCGTACTTTTTTATATCTTCAAATAATTCTACATCAAATTTATCAACTGGACTAAAATGCTCTAGTGGGTCACATGGCTCCACTTTCAAGATCATCTCAGCAAAGTTTGATGACATTTTACACCCGTCAGACATTAACAACAAAAACCAAGCTAATTTAGTGATGCGAACATCACGTTTGACCACAAATAATTCTTTACAGATCCCACTGAAAAAAAAGAGAAGGAGTCTTTTTGAGGATTCTTCTGAGCTGCCCTTTAAAACAAGAAGAATCTCAAGAAAGACTTTTGCTGACAATGATGCCGTCTTACATAGAGAGCCAATGGCCAAATGGGTTGAAAGAACACTTAGGCTTTCACCATTCAGTACATTTCAGCAGATCAAATGCCCTCGTCAAAACCAGCCAGTGGTGGTGCTAAATCACCCTGATGCTGAAATTTCAGAGGTGACCAACATCATGAAGTCAGTTAACAGATACAAAGGCGAAGTTGTAAAAGTGGCATTATCCCAGAATACAATCAAAGCCCTCTCAGAGGAAACCTTGATGGATAAACCACCAAAGCAGAACGCACCCTGTGGTAATAATTATTCGAGGCTATCAAGCAGCAATGTTAGAGAGAGATTCATCTTAAAGCTTAAGTTAAAGAAAAAAAGTAGAAGCAAATATGAGGTCGTAAGGTTGTCCTCCACCACAGACATAGAGCAAACACCTATTTTTAGATGTTGGTTTTGTGGTCGTTTGTTTGAAAATCAAGAGGAGTGGATTGGCCATGGACAAAGGCATCTCATGGAGGCTACAAGAGACTGGAATAAGCTGTTTTAATGCAGCTACAGAGTCCTTGGTTTGGGACAAAGCCGTCCACTTATGTAAAGATTTCTGTACTTTTTTAAAAGCTAGGATACAGTTGTCTGTATTATTTTTCCATAGATATTCCTTCAAAAGATTTTAATAAGTGTAATGTAATCGAGAAACATTTAGTACCTAAAACCATTTATATGTAAATACATTAACATATGTATATTGAACTGTAGATCTACATGTACAGAGTGGAAATGTGAAAACTGGAAACACTGTATCTTTATGGTGCAAAAAATTCACTGGTCTAAAAAAGGAAGGTGCTGTTGCCATTGTAGATGTATTTCAATACAGTTAAAGTTCTCAGGTAAAATACTTAAATCTTCAAACAAACTGTCCATTAAAAAAACATTTGTATTGATAACTTTGTTTAAAATGTGTCCCTTGCAGTTAAGAAATTTAGGGTTGTGTTTAGTGTCACCATGTCACAGTGGCATGGAGATTTGACATGGCATTATTTTAATTTCCTTTAAATCATTTATCCAAATATTTCTTAATATGCAAGACTAATCTGGATACATACACATAGGTTCCTGTGGAATCCCTGTTTGCTTGGTTTAACTTTGTTTTAAATGTATTTATTCATGGGGTCATTTTCTTTGTTCTGCGTTCTTGTTGGACCTGTACCTTTACCATCCAAAACTGACCAAGTGTCATTTTAATAGCAATAATTAATTTCACCTCAGTTTTAAGTAAAGCCTGAAGTCAGGTATTTTTTGTTTGCTGTTTTTTTATTATTTTAATATGAAGGCAGACATTTTCAAAGCACATTAATGCATTACTGAAAAACTTTGTATGTTCGGTGTAAATGAAATCCATCTATTTTTAGGCAAACACTACTTAACTCTTCTTTCTTTGGTACCTGTGTGATTCAGATTTACAAAGTGGTTATACATTTGTTTAATCATAAGGGTATTACTAACAGAAGGTAACTTCTGATCTAAAAAACTACATGATCCCAGTCTGAAAGTAGGCAAATTTCAATAATGCAGGGTATTTTAATGCTTTAGTTTGCTGATGATCTAATTTGAGGAACTTAGCAGGAGTCCTATTACGTACCGTGTCAGTCTCGTTGTGCATATGCAAACTTTTCCTGCTGGTAATACATACATACATGCTTAATGTCTAAACATCAGGCGCTGCCTTTACATCAGTGTTAAAAATGTTATGCTAAACGCATTAAAAGCCATCAGTGTTGATTGAATAAAAGTCCATTAATATCAAGTGTAATATATTTCTTAAAATGTAGATTCATTAGAAAGGTAGTTTGTATGAATGGGGACTGCAAACTACTCATTTTTGAATAATGACAATCATTGTGACTATTTAAAGCAGGGATAAACATCATTGTATGACATCTTTACACCTTAATTATAGCATTTGATGAAATACAACAGACTATGACTTTCACTCTGCTCTGTGATGCTATGCTACACCACCACTAACTACATTATAGCTGACGGCTTGATATTCAGATTTTCAGATGGCCAATATGAAGGTAACCAAATATTTTCATTGAAGTAAAACTTGTTTGGTGTATAATGCTTAAGTAACACAGGTTTCAGGAATCGTGGTGGCGCTAAACAAATTTATTTTTGTATGCTAAGTGCCTGACTTGATGCACCAGGTTGACACTATTGTACTGTATTTACCTTCCTGCAGATCCTCCTTAAATAAATGTAAATACTTTCAAATGAAAACATACATATATGCGTATGAAACTTTTTGTTAATCCAATATGATTTAAAAGCGAAATTCCTTTGAGATTCACTGTCACTGTGCGGTTTGTCCTATAGAGGGCAGTGCACGATAATAAATGTAAACTCGGTTTGTTATTATTTTAAAAAGACCCAAGTTATGGCGTACATTTTTTTGTGGTTCCCACTGCGTATGGTTTAATCTCACAAAACAGTGCTTTAAAAAATGTTCTAAATCAACTTTCTTCTTTGCTTCGTTACTCATAATACAAAGTAACCTAATATATTTTTATTAAAACAGATACACAACCCGTGATTGTGCTTAATATTTTTGTTGTAGTTTATTTTTACTTTGGTCAACATCGGGCAAAATAATGGTTGTAAAAGAAACATTCTGTTTAAACACGCACAAAAAAACACATCCAAGAGCTCAGTGAATATTTCAGTTGAAAATCTTTATTTTAGTAGATTGTGGAATGCGCTGAGAACAAAATAACATAAAAATGTTTAAAATGTAAAGCAAAATTATGTTTTGAAGTGTAAAATCAAATGATCGGCTCATCCATCTTTAGTGGAAATTCCTCAAGACAAGCTAAAATGAGGCTCAGTAGTGTGTGTGGCCTGGGCATGCTCTTGGTGAGGCGGTGGATGTTCTCTCCAACGGGCCCCTCTATGTCTCGTGGTATCTGCTCCATGCTCTGGACACTGTGCTGACCGACACAGCAGACCATATTGCCACAGCTGGCATTGATGTGCCATCCTGAATAAGCTGCACTACCTGAGCAACTTGTGTGGGTTGTAGACACC